>JBBBDQ010000511.1:4805000-4962500 GCA_037127315.1 Ascarosepion bandense
GAAATAAAACCCTTGCTAGGATTCGACATTGGCGGCCACAATCTCAACAATTTAAGATACGCAGATGACACAGTGCTGATAACAGACACGGAAAGGAGAATGCTCGACCTTCTAAAAAAGGTAGCAAGAGAAAGCGAGAAAAAAAGTCTAAGCATAAATTTCAAGAAAGCTGAATGAAGACCCTAAAATGCCAAATACAAGTCGGAAGAACTAAAATACAACAAGTAAAGACATTTAAACACCTGGGAAGCGTGCTGACAGAGGATGGAAAGTGTGAGGTTGAGATCCAAAGACACATTGGCATGGCCAAGAACGCATTTGAAAAGCTAACCAGAGTAGTGAAAGACAGGAAAATCTCATTGGAAATAAAGAAGAGAATGCTGGGTTGTTATGTGATGTCTGTCCTTCTGCATGACAGTAAATGTTGGACAAATTCCTCAAGAATTAAGGTGAGGCAATAAAAATGTGGTTTTACAGAATGATGCCAAGAATACCAATGACTGGGCAGGTGTCTAAGGTGTTGGAGAAGATGGAAATGAGGAGAAATCTTATACTTAATATATGGAAGAGACAGATGAGGTTTCTGGGACATGTAATAAGGAAGGAGTTCCTGGAGAATTTAATACTCACAGGACGGATAGAGGGAAAGAGAGACAGGGGAAAGCAGCGCGATATCTACTTGATAGGCCTGAGCAAGTGGATGGTAGAGCGAGGTTCGGGTGATATATCAAAAGTTTGCTTTCGCCGATTCACCAGAAACTAGTAATATAAAAATCGGTAAACAAAAAAAGAGTATTCTCCGCTGTTGAAGAAAACAAATTGAACTGAATTTAAAAAGATGCTGATTTTATATAACTCATATTTTCTCAAAGACGTGACGCCAAGATTACAACTGAAAAAGTAATAAACTCCTTCAGTTTATTTGTATTTATTTTTGAGATGAGTAATAAGCGGCCGAAATGTGGTTCTACAGAAGGATGCTACGGATATCGTGGACTGAGCATACAAGCAACGACGAAGTGTTGAAATTCCAAATACAGGTGGGGGATATCAGAATCAAACAAGTCCAAGAATTCAAGTACCTAGGAAGTGTTCTAACAGGAGATGGAAAGTGCGACACGGAGATCCGAAGGCGAATTGGCATGGCAAAGGACGTTCCAGAAGATGAGCAAAATACTAACACACAGGAAGATCTCAATAGAAACGAAGAAAAGAGTGCTAGACTGCTACGTGATGTCAGTGCTTCAGTACGGCTGTGAATGCTGGACAATATCATCGAAAATGAGGAAAAAACTGGAAGCGGCCGAAATGTGGTTCTACAGGATGCTACGGATATCGTGGACTGAGCATACAAGCAACGACGAAGTGTTAGAAATTCCAAATACAGGTGGGGATATCAGAATCAAACAAGTCCAGAATTTGAAAGTACCTAGGAAGTGTTCTAACAGGAGATGGAAAGTGCGACACGGAGATCCGAAGGCGAATTGGCATGGCAAAGGACGCGTTCCAGAAGGCAAAATACTAACACACAGGAAGATCTCAATAGAAACGAAGAAAAGAGTGCTAGACTGCTACGTGATGTCAGTGCTTCAGTACGGCTGTGAATGCTGGACAATATCATCGAAAATGAGGAAAAAACTGGAAGCGGCCGAAATGTGGTTCTGCAGAGGATGCTACGGATATGTGGACTGAGCATACAAGCAACGACGAAGTGTTAGAAATTCCAAATACAGGTGGGGGATATCAGAATCAAACAAGTCCAAGAATTTAAGTACCTAGGAAGTGTTCTAACAGGAGATGGAAAGTGCGACACGGAGATCCGAAGGCGAATTGGCATGGCAAAGGACGCGTTCCAGAAGATGAGCAAAATACTAACACAGGAAGATCTCAATAGAAACGAAGAAAAGAGTGCTAGACTGCTACGTGATGTCAGTGCTTCAGTACGGCTGTGAATGCTAGACAATATCATCGAAAATGAGGAAAAAACTGGAAGCGGCCGAAATGTGGTTCTACAGAAGGATGCTACGGATATCGTGGACTGAGCATACAAGCAACGACGAAGTGTTAGAAATTCCAAATACAGGTGGGGGATATCAAGGGGAATCAAACAAGTCCAAGAATTTAAGTACCTGGGAAGTGTTCTAACAGGAGATGGAAAGTGCATTACGGAAGTCGAAGGCGAATTGGCATGGCAAAGGACGCGTTCCAGAAGATGACAAAATACTAACACACAGGAAGATCTCAATAGAAACGAAGAAAAGAGTGCTAGACTGCTACGTGATGTCAGTGCTTCAGTACGGCTGTGAATGCTGGACAATATCATCGAAAATGAGGAAAAAACTGGAAGCGGCCGAAATGTGGTTCTACAGAAGGATGCTACGGATATCGTGGACTGAGCATACAAGCAACGACGAAGTGTTAGAAATTCCAAATACAGGTAAGGGATATCAAGATCAAACAAGTCCAAGAATTTAAGTACCTAGGAAGTGTTCCTTGGGAGATGGAAAGTGCGACACGGAGATCCGAAGGCGAATTGGCATGGCAAAGGACGCGTTCCAGAAGATGAACAAAATACTAACACACAGGAAGATCTCAATAGAAACGAAGAAAAGGGTGCTAGACGCACCGTGATGTCAGTGCTTCAGTACGGCTGTGAATGCTGGACAATATCATCGAAAATGAGGAAAAACTGGAAGCGGCCGAAATGTGGTTCTGAAGGATGCTACGGATATCGTGGACTGAGCATACAAGCAACGACGAAGTGTTAGAAATTCCAAATACAGGTGGGATATCAGAATCAAACAAGTCCAAGAATTTAAGTACCTAGGAAGTGTTCTAACAGGAGATGGAAAGTGCGACACGGAGATCCGAAGGCAGATTGGCATGGCAAAGGACGCGTTCCAGAAGATGAGCAAAATACTAACACACAGGAAGATCTCAATAGAAACGAAGAAAGAGTGCTAGACTGCTACGTGATGTCAGTGCTTCAGTACGGCTGTGAATTGGACAATATCATCGAAAATGAGGAAAAAGAAACTGGAAGCGGCCGAAATGTGGTTCACAGAGGATGCTACGGATATCGTGGACTGAGCATACAAGCAACGACGAAGTGTTAGAATTCCAAATACAGGTGGGGGATATCAGAATCAAACAAGTCAAGAATTTAAGTACCTAGGAAGTGTTCTAACAGGAGATGGAAAGTGCGACACGGAGATCCGAAGGCGGAGTGGCATGGCAAAGGACGCGTTCCAGAAGATGAGCAAAATACTAACACACAGGAAGATCTCAATAGAAACGAAGAAAGAGTGCTAGACTGCTACGTGATGTCAGTGCTTCCAGTACGGCTGTGAATGCTGGACAATATCATCGAAAATGAAAAAACTGGAAGCGGCCGAAATGTGGTTCTACAGAAGGATGCTACGGATATCGTGGACTGAGCATACAAGCAACGACGAAGTGTTAGAAATTCCAAATGTCGGTGGGGGATATCAGAATCAAACAAGTCCAAGAATTTAAGTACCTAGGAAGTGTTCTAACAGGAGATGGAAAGTGCGACACGGAGATCGAAAGGCGAATTGGCATGGCAAAGGACGCGTTCCAGAAGATGAGCAAAATACTAACACACAGGAAGATCTCAATAGAAACGAAGAAAAGAGTGCTAGACTGCTACGTGATGTCAGTGCTTCAGTACGGCTGTGAATGCTGGACAATATCATCGAAAATGAGGAAAAAACTGGAAGCGGCCGAAATGTGGTTCTACAGAAGGATGCTACGGATATCGTGGACTGAGCATACAAGCAACGACGAAGTGTTAAATTCCAATGCAAATTGGGGATATCAGAATCAAACAAGTCCAGAATTTGAAATTACCCTGGAAGTGTTCTAACAGGAGATGGAAAGTGCGACACGGAGATCCGAAGGCGAATTGGCATGAGACGCGTTCCAGAAGATGAGCAAAATGCCAACACACAGGAAGATCTCGTAGAAACGAAGAAAAGAGTGCTAGACTGCTACGTGATGTCAGTGCTTCAGTACGGCTGTGAATGCTGGACAATATCATCGAAAATGAGGAAAAAACTGGAAGCGGCCGAAATGTGGTTCTACAGAAGGATGCTACGGATATCGTGGACTGAGCATACAAGCAACGACGAAGTGTTAGAAATTCCAAATACAGGTGGGGGATATCAGAATCAAACAAGTCAAATTTAATTACCTAGGAAGTGTTCTAACAGGAGATGGAAAGTGCGACACGGAAGTCCGAAGGCGAATTGGCATGGCAAGGACGCGTTCCAGAAGATGAGCAAAATACTAACACACAGGAAGATCTCAATAGAAACGAAGAAAAGAGTGCTAGACTGCTACGTGATGTCAGTGCTTCAGTACGGCTGTGAATGCTGGACAATATCATCGAGAATGAGGAAAAAACTGGAAGCGGCCGAAATGTGGTTCTACAGAAGGATGCTACGGATATCGTGGACTGAGCATACAAGCAACGACGAAGTGTTAGAAATTCCAAATACAGGTGGGGGGGATATCAGAATCAAACAAGTCCAGAATTTAAGTACCTAGGAAGTGTTCTAACAGGAGATGGAAAGTGCGACACGGAGATCCGAAAGGCAGAATTGGCATGGCAAAGGACGCGTTCCAGAAGATGAGCCAAATACTAACACACAGGAAGATCTCAATAGAAACGAAGAAAAGAGTGCTAGACTGCTACGTGATGTCAGTGCTTCAATTGCAGCTGTGAATGCTGGACAATATCATCGAAAATGAGGAAAAAACTGGAAGCGGCCGAAATGTGGTTCTACAGAAGGATGCTACGGATATCGTGGACTGAGCATACAAGCAACGACGAAGTGTTAGAAATTCCAAATACAGGTGGGGGATATCAGAATCAAACAAGTCCAAAGATTTAAGTACCTAGGAAGTGTTCTAACAGGAGATGGAAAGTGCGACACGGAGATCCGAAGGCGAATTGGCATGGCAAAGGACGCGTTCCAGAAGATGAGCAAAATACTAACACACAGGAAGATCTCAATAGAAACGAAGAAAAGAGTGCTAGACTGCTACGTGATGTCAGTGCTTCCGATGGCTGAATGCTGGACAATATCATCGAAAATGAGGGAAAAACTGGAAGCGGCCGAAATGTGGTTCTACAGAAGGATGCTACGGATATCGTGGACTGAGCATACAAGCAACGACGAAGTGTTAGAAATTCCGATACAGGTGGGGGATATCAGAATCAAACAAGTCCAAAATTTAAGTACCTAGGAAGTGTTCTAACAGGAGATGGAAAGTGCGACACGGAGATCCGAAGGCGAATTGGCATGAAAAAGGACGCGTTCCAGAAGATGAGCAAAATACTAACACACAGGAAGATCTCAATAGAAACGAAGAAAGAGTGCTAGACTGCTACGTGATGTCAGTGCTTCAGTACGGCTGTGAATACTGGACAATATCATCGAAAATGAGGAAAAAACTGGAAGCGGCCGAAATGTGGTTCTGAAAGAATGCTACGGATATCGTGGACTGAGCATACAAGCAACGACGAAGTGTTAGAAAGAATGGCAACAAAAAGGAAATTGATGCTGAGCATCAGGAAGAGACAATTGAAGTTCCTGGGACATGCAATGAGGAAGGAGAGCCTGGAGAACCTGATACTGACTGGTCAGATAGAAGGAAGGAGAGACAGGGGAAGGCAGCGGATAACATATCTGCAGAGTCTGATCAGGTGGATGACGGAACGGGGGTTGCCAGGAGCAACAGGAGCAAACATACTAAGAGCCACAAGGGATAGGGAGACGTGGAGATCCATGATCGCCTAAGTCCTGAAGGGACAGGGCACATAGAAGAAGAAGAAGAAGAAGAAGAATTTTCAATAATCTTGGAATTATTTCAAACTTTTGTTCTCATCTTGGTTGATATAGTTATTATAATAGACACAACATTTCAACCAAGTACCAGGATATTTCGCAATAATCAATCAACGAGATATTCCACATCAGCCAATCTACGGACGCCTGATGATGAACAGAGGGTACTTGGTTGAAACGTTGTGCCTATTATAACACCTATAACAACCAAGATGAGAACAAAAGTCCGTCAGTTTAATTTAAATATAAATTCATTTACGTTTCAAATTAGATTTGTTTTTAGCCCACTTTTCCAAAAATTACAAAAAACATATTTTTAACTTACAAACATAATTTGAAAAAAAAAATATTTAAATAACCGTTTTTAATCCTGGAACAAAATAATCGAGCCACGGAAAAAAATGTTATTTAAAAATATAATATGCGTGATTTTCAAAATAAGCACGTTTTTTGTTGATTCATTTATTTTTTTATTTTATTTATTTATTTTTTTTGGGGGGGGTGTTTGGGCTTTTTTTATTGATTGATTTTTTTTGGTTTATCAATTATTTATGGGTTATTAAAAGTTAGAAAATAAGTTTAGAGTGTAAGAATATTTTGAAGATAACAATGAATTTCTCATACAAGTCCTACTACGCATAGTTAGTGAAAGAGAATTGGTGGATTAATGCCTTTCCCCAAGGGTCTTTGCACGTAAATTAATATAATGAACCAAACTGGAATCTCAACTCGAATTGCGTGCCGTTACCCTTACCCTCCACCCCCGCACATCCAAACTTACAGCACCTGGTATTCCCAGTCCGAAATAATTACGGCGAAAATATAATGAATTATTAAGAAAATAATTTAATTGTTCCACTGCTTGAATTTGTTACACTACAATACCTGAAATAATCTCATCACTTAGGAAAAAATAGCCAACACGACTATAAAATGTTTGATTGTATATAATTTTGTAAAGAAATGGGTGGATTTTTTATTAAATAATGTTTAAGTAATAAAAATTTCTCGGATTAATAATCCGACAAATTTTTATTACTTAAACGTTATTTTTAATGGATACTCGTTTTTCAGTTGACGTTTCTTTATTAAGCAGTATATTTGTTTATTTTCGTCTACCGACCATGATATTCGGGAAATCTTGAGCGCTTCCCGGCAGAATTTGAGCCTGCGCTTTATTAGGGGAAACAGCTAACCACTCGGCTACAAAGGGCTTCAATGACCAAACAAAGTGCTTTTAAATCGAACCCTGTGTGATGTAGACGTAAGCAAAGATGTCGATTCCGGGTAACAAAACTAAAGGTCTCTTCTATGTCACTAATGACATCAAGCTTAATGCAAATAATTACTGTAAGTTCTTGGAGAATTATTTGTAAGCATTGCAGACGTCAATCAAAAAGGTTTAAAGTAACGAATATGTTTAATGCAAAACAAGGCTTCTCCCCTTTCCGCGAGCTGAATATTGCCCACCTTGTAAAAATAAAGGTTTTCATAGTTACCATATTAAATAAACGACTCGAATTCTCTCCACGTATCAATTCTGTAGAAAAAAAATCATTGAAAAAATTAATGTACGTGAGAATAAAAAAAATATCTAAAAGAGGTTTTCTCGATAAGTAATGTTAAAATCGAAACAATAGAGAAGCTAACAAAATCAATGATTAAAGACTGACGAACATCAAGCAAGTTATATCAACATGTAAAATAGTGAAACTACTACTCATAATTGTCTGTGGTGAGCATTGCTTATTTACCTAATGAAATTTGACGAAGTTAGTATGTATATTTTCAGTAAAGATACTGAAGATATGGGGAGATAGTTAATGTTTCTTCATTCACCCTTGTATCAAACATAACCGAATTCCCTACAGAATAAAAGTTTTATCCAGAATTATCATCAGGTTATTATCGTTATCATCAGAAGGTTGGTTACAGGATGGAATGTGTGAATTAGTATAGAACAGTGTAGAAGAGTGGAAGAATAAAAATATACATTTTTCATGTTAAAATAGAAATTTATTAAAAGAAATAAATACCAAGAATTCTAGAAATTAATGTTCAATTAGAAATAGTATTTAGAAGCTAAGGTTAGAGTTCGTATTAGTAATTTGTTGAAAAGAGTTTATGCGTACGTAGGTATGTATGTATGAGCGTTTGTTTGATAGGAATGTTTTTGAATGGAGAAGAAGTAAAAGAAATCAGCACACGAGAAAGGAGAAAGAGGACTATGTGCGACGCGACCTTACGTCCGGGTCGTGGTTAAAGTTCCCCACGTTACATTGTAGCGTGTAATCTTGCTGCTCCCATCCGACTGACTGACGCTGAACGAAATTATTTATAGTCATCTAGATTTTTCGCACTGAATCGCTAGGTCGTATTGGTCTTCCATTGGTCAAAAAATCAATTTAACGTCTACTCGCCTAATCCGGTCTCGATTTTTTCTGTAAGCACGAGATCAATCCTTTTTTCTATTCGGTAAAACCAGTATTTCACACGTCATTGTGAAATTTTGTAAAAGTGAAGAAGAAAGTTGATTTTAATTCTTAATTTCATATCCCACAATACAAGTAAGCGCTTCCTTGTTCTCACCCTCTCAACCGACCTCAAATGAAACGACTTTGTGGTACAGTGGATATCGGCTCGGAACAAGAAACCGGGGAGCCGAGTTCGAATTCCAGTTGAATCCACTGTATTCACTTACGCGCAAATGCCCTTAGGAAAGGTATTAAATCCGTCTCTTCCTTCCAGTTATGGGTTAAATAACAGGACAGATTGGGTTCTATAGCCTTGGTCGGCAACCAGTCTACCGCAGAAAGCAATGGCAACCTACTGCGGGATAATTTTCTGCCCAGTCAGTCATGTTTCTTTCGAGACATGATCGCCTAAGCGTGTATCACGTATGGCACTTTAACTGACTGACATCGAATCTATAGTTATATCTACAGCTAGGAAGGATGGCTCACTGTGCAGGAAGTTTATCTCGTCAGAATCCATTTTGCACATTTATACATCTACCATTCATTCGTGCATTGAATACTGTCGCCATATCTAGTCGGTTGCTCTTGCTGTTCACGTTGAGGTTCTCGACAAAATTCAAAGGAGGATTTGCAATATAATTAATTCTTACACGGTAGCCTGCCTTCAGTCACTTACTCACCGATGTGATGTAGCTTCCCTTTGTCTTCTCTGCAAATATTTTCATGGCTACTGCTACGTTGAGCTTCTTTTCCTCGTGCTTAGACTACGTGTTTACGCGTGATACTAAACTGGCATCAAGTTACCACCCTTTTACATTCAAAATAATTGCTTCCCTGATAGCTGCAATCTTTAAAAATTTAAATGCAATACCAATATCATTTTTTTATCTCCTTGATTCCCATCTCTCTCTCTCTCTCTCTCTCTCTCTCTCTCTCTCTCTCTCTCTCTCTCTCTCTCTCTCTCTGCGCACCAGTGGCGTCCCTACTTTTCTTGGGATTAAATTATTATAATAATAAAAAATACAAATATCTGTATTTCTGAGATGAGGTAGTATTTACGGTATATACATTATTCCGACTATTGTTCTCATCTAGCACCTGAAGAAGACCGAAACGCACAACGACCGAAACGTCGTACAAATGTCAACAAAGATAAGGACAATAGTCCTAATAAAGTAAATATTGTAAATGTCTCTCGAAACTTTTACCTACATCCGTTTGTTACTTTATCGTTCAAACATTAACTTGTATTATAAAATCTGACAGCCATGCATGTCCTTGTTTGTTTCTTAAGTGGTATATTGACTCCTTGTGAGTCATTTAATATCAAAATTTAATTTTCTTGGGAGAATTAGTAATTTCTGTTACGAAAAAATGTATTATTAATATTTTTTGGAATGCATTGCTGATAATGTCGTTATTAATTTATTTTTAAATGTATTGCTATTCATTTTTTTTTTATATGAAAACGTATTGCTGTTTTTTTTTTTAATTTTTTACCTTTCATAGTGTTTTGATCCAAGTCCGATTTTTCCGTAGCTAGGACCCTAACAGGTGCTTCCACTTCGGGTCAGGGTAGAACTGGGAGCGAGAGTAATTAAGAGGCGGTTCCATGCTCCTCAAAATCTTCCGTTCAGAGGCCTCACTGCCAGGTGCAGTTTATTGTCATACCCAGGGCCTGAATGTTTTATCGTCATACACTGGACGACACGCCTGTCATGCGCGTGCGTGTACTTGTGTTCGTGCACATACAAATATATATTTATATGTATACATGTAATATAGAGTCTGCCTTTTTATTATTTCTAGCCTACTTTTTTAGTGGATACCCGTATTTGGGTAGCCACCCGTTTTTTAATATTGTGCATTAATTTCGTGAATTCGCCGACCAGTAGACGTAGTATATATGAAAATCCGTATTTACATTATTCGGACTATTGTCCTCATTTTTGTTGCCATTTGTACGACGTTTCGGTTCTTATACGTTCCGGCCTTCTTCACGTGCTAGCAATTTCAAACTGAATCTTTTATTACAATCACTGGGGTTTATAAGTCCAAAAAATCCAGTTGTTCTTGTCCTTAACGACACAGTGGATACAGACGTTGGTCAGTTCCTGACTTGACTCTAAGAGTTGTGAGTTCAGTACCAGCCTACAGCAGTGGTTAGATAACTCATGACTTCCAATCGAGGTTTTACACAAGAAATGAGGATTATATACCCCAGTAGATTGTAATAAGGGTTCGGTTCGAAACTCCTAACACCTGAAGAAGGCCGAAGCGTAGTACAAATGGCAACAAAGATGAGGGCAATAGTCCGAATAATGTAAATACTGTAAATACTACCTCATCTCATAAATATAGACAAATATCAAAATCCGTGCCATACTCACTCCTGTAGATGTAGTCACCACGCTTCATCAATTGCAGGTTGTTAAAGCTATTCAACCTATAATTAATGTTTTGAATTCAGTGTTGTCCTTCTCCTAGATATAGGACTAACCTGCTATTTATTCATACTCATATGTCTTTGCAACTAAGTGAATGCAATAAACTAGACTGGAATTCGAACTGGGTTTTTCAATCTGAGCCGCTTCTCATTCGCGTTTTCGTTATATATATATATATATATATATATATATATATATATATATATATATATATGCAATTATGTGTACGCGTAGGTTACCACATTCAGATAGATATTTGATGGGTGGACAGCAGATATTGGGTGGAGTATGTTCCTTATGACTTTATAAATGTTAATTTTATGGAACTATCTCGGGATCTGGTTTCTGTTTAATGGCTTCGATTTCTAGCAAATCCCAGTAAATTCCACTCCATATTTATTTGCACTGACCGATTTTCGGCGTCGCTTGTTATCGATCCATTTTGTCAAGTAATGGACCAGACATTCTTTGATTAAAATGATCCAATCATTTCTTATTTGTAAATGATCCGATCAAATCTGACCTCGAACAAAACCGTGGCATATATTCTGAAATTATAGGTATATCTTTCATCAGAATTTTAGTCGTATCAATTCTTCATTATTCTAATGTATTATATATTCTTAGGTAAAAATGGAAGTAGAAATTGAAGCGTGTTTGTTGGATAAATTCTGCTCTGTGTTGTAAATATTAACTGCAATGAATATATTTTAAATATTTCAGGAATTGTTCTGATTGCTGTCTTCAGCGCAACATTTCGAATGATGTAGTTTCTGTAGTTTTTTTTGTTTTGTTTTTTTTTTGTTAGGGAAACATCCAATATGTTAACTACAAATTGGAAGCACGATAATCAAGCAAGTACAAACATTTAAACATCTAGGAAATCTTTAAACAGATAGCAAAAACGTGACACAGAAATCCAAAGGTGCGTAGGAAATGCTAAAAATTCCTCCCAATAACTAAGCAAAATATTAAGAAACAGGGATTTTTTTGTATATATATATAATAGTAATAAATAAATAAAAACAGGACCTATATGTACCAACAGTTAAAACCAGGTACCAATAAAAAATTCAGAAACAATGTGAAATTGATACCTCTAGAATCATAATTATTAAATATTAATTTGACAATCAGTGCTATAAAAAAAAATCAAAATATTAACCTGGTGATATATACTAGATATAAATCTATCAAATATTAACATGATAATGAGAAAAGAGAATTTGAAGAATTTGATACTCACAGGACACATTAAAGGTAAAAGTGACACAGTAAAGCAGAGTTTGAGTTTTATTTAACAGCATATCAACCTCTGCGGGTTATTTAATGTCAAAAACGTGGGGTCTTAACGGTTTTATTAATGTTCGGTTATGGTGAGAAGATTGATTTAGTTAGATTTTAATGAAAATTTTGTTTTTATTCTTTTTTATTTTAGAAAACTGAAAATGTCTTTTAGTTTTGTATTCAAAAGCGTTTTTCTGAGAATAATCATTTTCTTCAAAAATCTGTCATGGCAATAAATTCTTTCTTCAAAAATGATTTCTTGTTAAAATTTTCCTTCAAAAATGTATATTTTTCTATAAAAGTATATTTTTATGTATATATTTCTATAAAAGTGTATTTTTTACTTTCATGGTGTTTTGACCTTCGTTTGGGGGTTAACTATTTGCCCATACCTGGAACTCTAACAGGTGTTACCACTCCGGGTCAGGGTAGCCCTGGGAACAACAGCAATTAAGAGGTGGTTCCATACTCCTCACAACCTCCCAATCAGAGGCCTATCTGCCGTCATGCCCAGGACCGTAAAGCAGAGAATAACCTACCTAAAGAGATTGTGTAAATTTTGAGCAGAACAGAGATTAGGGAAGTTAGCAAAAAATTAAAAAAATTTTACTACGAAACAGGAAATTGTAAAAAGAAAATAATCGCCGACGTCCTAGAAAATAGAAGAAAACCAGCATAGTATAAATATTTGGATTCTTCCTTGAATTATTCCCATTATTATTATTATTATTATTATTATTATTATTATATCATTGTTACCAATGCGATGATTTTATTTGTTTTTACTTCAGTCTTCCTAAGGTTATACTGTCAAGTAATATTTGAACATCGAACATTTTGATACAATGTAATTGGACTACGCTTAACACGAGGCGTGATGTATGCAAATTGTTCCAGTTGAAGAAAAGTGGAAATCTGACCTCAAAACTGGGTATCTCTCAAAGATGCAATATACATGTAAAGCAGGTTTGAGAAAGGTTTCATCAATAGACTGGGAAATAAAACAGAAAAGATAAGGATATTAACCCTTTTTTTTTTCATCATATCATCCCGAACAAGGCGGTAACGCCACTGATGTGCCGGGGGCTACGTAAGAGTGAAAAGATTAGAAGAGAGAAATAGACGTGGGTGGAGTGTGAACCGGGCGATAGTTTAGTCTATCTACTCCAATTGAAAACAAAAAAAAAGAAGAAAAGTGAAAAGATTGGAAAAGAGAAAACCGGAAACCACATCCATGAGCCTCTACACCTGTTCAATAGACGTGGGTGGAGTGTGAACCGGGCGATAGTTTAGTCTATCTACTCCAATTTAAAAAAAAAGTGAAGATTGGAAGAGAAAACCGGAAACCACATCCTAAACAGGGAACAAGGGATGAGCCTCTACACCTCTTCAATAGACGTGGGCTGGAAAAATCATTAGATATCTAACAATACTTCATCTTTGCAGGTCAAAAAAATAAAAGATTTGAATTGGAATCAGAACAGAATGTAGCACGTCGGAGATCAGATGAATTCGAATAAAAAAAGTGTAGCTCGTCTGAGAGGAGACAGAATAAATATCCATATTAGTTGACTGGAATTTAAAGAAGGACAGAGCGTACAACGACCCAAACGCCGTGAATATAGCGATAAAGATGAGGACAACAGTCCGAATAATGTAAATACTGATATATATTTCATCATTTAGAAATAACGTTTAAATTGTTATATATATATATATATATATATATATAGTTCATTCAGTAATGAATTTGAATGCTCTAGACTACTGGTGTGTGTTTACTTTGTATATAACACGCTAAAGTCCGCCTTCCTCAACCGCGTGTCCATAGTTCAGAGGTAGAATCGCCGATGCCAATTCGTTCGGGTTTCAATCCAGGCTAGAAGCAATCGGATGTCTAATCGTACTGATGAGCTGTGATACAACGAAAGAGGTCTGTCTGCCAATGACTATTTACGCTTTCACACCCTGATTTAGCACTATGAAGGAACGGTAGACTTTAAAAAATAAACAGTCGTTACTTACGCATCGTTTATTCAGTAATTAATCTGAACACTCTCGGCTACTGGTGTGTGTTTACTTTGTATATAGCACACTAAAGTCCTCAATCAAGTGCCCATAGCTCAGAGGTAGAATCAACGACTGATGTCAATTCGGTCGGGTTTTAATCCTGATTAGAAGCAATCGGATATCTAACCGTACTGATGAACTGTGATGCAGCGAAACTGATCTGTCTGCGGATTACTATGTATATTAGTCATCCACATACACGCCTGTTTTGCTGTATCACAGCTCATCAGTGTGGCTAGATACATCCACTTGCTTCTGGCCGGGATCGAAACTCGACCGATTTGGTGTCAGTTGGAGTCGCTACCCGCTAAGCCATAGGATTTTAACGTGTTGTATATAAGCAGTGTATACACACGCCAGTCACCGAAAGAACTCTATTCATTTCTGCGGAGTAATGCTTATATCGCAGAAGTGGAAACTGTTTTTAAAATTTTCTTCTCTAAAAAGCTCAATCGCAATGAGAGCATATTATATTAGTCATCCACATACAAGACTTTTTCGCTGTATCAGTGTAGCTAGACACATATATTTGCTTCTGGCCGGGATCAAAACTCGACCGATTTGGTGTCAGTCGGAGTCGCTACCCACTAAGCCATAGGCGCATGGAATGAGAAGGGATATATATATATATATATATATATATATATATATATATATATATATATATATATATATATATATATATATATATATATATATATGACAACGTTTATAAGGGTACTACTATCAAAATTTAATATTTAAAAATCCTATAAGTAACGATAATAATAAGAAAAGATCTAGGAAAATCATACGTCTTATGATGGTTAAAAATAAACCTCATTAATAAACACTGTCCTAAGACTAATCCAAAAATATTCAATAATAATTCAATATTCTTCTTCTTCTTCTATGTGCCCTGTCCCTTCAGGACGCAGGCGATCATGGTTCTCCACGTCTCCCTATCCCTTGTGGCTCTTAGTATGTTTCCTCCTGTTGCTCCTGGCAACCCCCGTTCCGTCATCCACCTGATCAGACCCTGCAAATATATTATCCGTTGCCTTCCTCTGTCTCTCCTTCCTTCTATCTGTCCAGTCAGTATCAGGTTCTCCAGGCTCTCCTTCCTCATTGCATGTCCCAGGAACTTCAGTTGTCTCTTCCTGATGCTCAGCATCAATTTCCTTTTTGTTGCCATTCTTTCCAACACCTCATCGTTGCTTGCATGCTCAGTCCACGATATCCGCAGCATCCGTCTGTAGAACCACATTTCCGCTGCTTCCAGTTTTGTCCTCATTTTCGATGATATTGTCCAGCACTCACTGCCGAATTGAAGAACTGACAGTACATAGCAATCCAGCACTCTTTTCTTTGTTTCTAGTGAAATTTTCCTGTGTGTTAGTACTTTGCTCAGCTTCTGGAACGCGCCCTTTACCATGCCAATTCGCCCTCGGATCTCTGTGTCGCACTTTCCATCTCCTGTTAGAACACTTCCTAGATATTTAAATTTTTGCACCTGCTTTATTCTGGTATCGCCCACCTGTAAAAGACATTAGGGTAATTAAAAACCTCTACTGGCAGCAAACTGCCTGCATACGGACAGGTAACGAATTCAGCAGTTATACAAAGATAGAAAGAGGCGTAAGACAGGGATGTGTATTGTCACCGGATCTATTTAACTTGTACAGTGAGAATATTCTGAGGACCCTAGATGTTATACCAGGATTTGTCACAATCTGAACAACATAAGATACGCAGACAATACAGTGTTGATTGCAGACACGGAAATAAAACTGCAGGACCTCCTACAGAAGATAGCTGAAGAGAGTGACATGAAGAGATTACAAATAAAGTGCAAGAAAACCGAATGCATGGTCATCAGCAAAAAAAGCAGCCCAAAGTGCCAAATACAGGTGAGGGGGTATTAAAATCAAGCAGGTGCGAAAATTTAAATATCTGGGAAGTGTTCAAACTGAAGACGGAAAGTGCGACACAGAGATCCAAAGGCGAATTGGCATGGCGAAAGACGCGTTCCAGAAGCTGAATAAAGTATTAAGACACAGGAAACTTTCACTAGAAACAGTGAGTACTGGTTTGCTATGTGATGTCAGTTCTTCAATATGGCAGTGAATGTTGGACAATATCAACAAAGATGAAGGAAAAACTTGAAGCAACTGAAATATGATTTTACAGAAGGATGCTGCGGATATCATGGATCGAGCATGTGAGCAATGATGAGGTTTTGGAAATTATGGAAACGAAAAGGAAATTAATATTGAGCATCAGGAAGAGACAAACGAAGTTCCTGGGACATGCAATGAGGAAGGATGGCTTGGAGAACCTGATACTAACAGGCCAGAGAGAGGGAAAAAGATACAGAGAAAAGTAGCGGATAACATATTTAAAGTGCCTGAGCAGGTGAATGAGAGAAGAACGGGGCCTGAGAGACGTTACAGAGAAAGCGTGATAAGAGCCACCAGGGAGACGTGGAAAGCCATGATCGCCTACGTCCTGAAGGAACAAGGTACATAAAAGAAGAAAAGAATAATTTTTTAAAAATTTGGCTAAGCAGTTACCTTTTCTCTCCTACCTACAACTACTAACCCAGTGGTAATACCTCCCACTACCATAGAAGAAATTGCTACTTCGATTCCGTTAGCTTAACCCTATAATCTCCAATATTCCCTCGCCCTTTCCTTTACTAAACCTCGCCTCCGGCATTGGAATTTTTCCTCATTCTTTGTTTAAACGAGGTTGACAATGCAACTCTTAAACTGACAAGTTTAAAATGGCTATTTCCCCTGTCAATTTTATCTGAATTTATAGATAGATAGATAGATAGATAGATAGATAGATAGATAGATAGATAGATATGTGTGTGCGCGTGCATGCGTGCGTGAATAGGAAGGGCTGGATAATTTCCTAACAAAACATATGATGAGGAAAGAGAGTTTGGAGAATTTGACACTCACAGAACATAATGAAAGTACGACAGACAGTAAGAAAAATCGAATAACCTACCTACCGAGCTCGTATAAATGGAGAGCATACAATGGACTGGGAAGGATAGTAAACGGAGAAACATAGCTTACAGCTAAGAATGGTAGAAAACTCTGTAGAGCTGTGATTGCTGTCATTACGAAGCGTAACAACACATCGAAGACGACTCGCTGATTTCCTTCCAGCCTTCCTACAATAAGTCCTACAGGTGTTTTGCTGTATTTATGTCAATCAGTCAGTTGAGTGCCGTACGTGGTACACGCTTGGGCGATCATTACACTTTCCATCTATGGCTGACTAGACAGAAGTAGACTGGTTGCCAACCAAGGCTACAGAACCTAATTTGCCCTGCGACGCAACCCATAGCTGGAAAGATAAGAGATGGATTTATACTTTTCCCAATATTTTTTGCACGGAAGTGATTGTAACGAATTGACCTGGAATTAAAATTCGGTTTTCTCATTCCGAGCTGATATACGTGTCACGAAAACTCACATATATCCCTGTTATAAAAGGGTTTATCAATGTACGAATGTATACTCATATATATACACCCACATATATATATATATATATATATATATATAGTCATCCGCAGACAGATCTGTTTCGCTGTATCACAGCTCATCAGTACGGTTAGATTTCGATTGCTTTTAACCCATGATTGAAACCCGACCGAAGTGGCGTCAGTCGGCGATTCTACCTCTGGGCCATGGACACACGGTAGAAGAACTTTTTAGCATGTATATTATGATTATAAGCGCCCATTAGCCAGAGTGCTCTAATTCATTAGTGAATGAGCGATGCTTACATGCCAGGGTAGCTACTGGTTTTCAAAGTCTACCATTCTTCCAGAGTGCTCAATCAGGTTGTGAGAGCGTATATATATGTATATATTGATTTGATAATATTTTATGATGTTTTCCAGTTCACTCCTGAACGCCTGAACGCCGATCGCCAAAATAAAATTGTAAAAATGTTATTAAAAAAAAATTCCTTATACTCCGATAGATTCGTAATAATAAATGTTTTTTCTCTTGTTATTTGTTGTAATACACGTGATTCAAAACTTCGAAATATTTATTCTATCACAAAATACAAATCAATTTATTAATTGAAAATATTATGCCCACCTCATTTTCAATGAGGTTTTTTATATTTTTATTTAGTTTCAATGATTTTTTTTTAAAAAATTACTTCCGTTATGCTATTAAAAGAAAATCAATAAAAAATAAGGTATACATTGAAAACAGATTTTTTAAAAAATCAAATATAGTTGAGTCAAAATATAAAAATAACAAGTTTAAGAGTTTAAAAATATTATCAATATTTATAAATTCCGAGCAAATTTTTCTGTAATTTTATTTCACGCCCAGTAATCTTTCTTTAAAGAAAATCATCAGAGCAAAAGTCCTCTCAGATGTCTAATATAAAGCAGGGTTGTAATAACCGGTGGTGTCCCGGGTAGGATGATAGACTATATCCAGCAGCAAGGCCTCTGATCAAGAGGTTTTGTGTACTGTGGAACAAACTTTTAATTGCTGTTGTTCCTACGTCCACCCTGACCGGGATATCTAGCACATGTTAGGGTTCAAACTATGGGGAAATACTTGACCCTCAAACTAAGTTCAAAACATTGTGAAAATATAAAAGATGTTACAGTAAAATTACCGGCAATACATTTTTGTAAAACCGTAAAAAGAAGTTACAAGCAATGCATCTTTTTAAATTGCAAGCAATGCATTTTTACAAAAGAAATTACTAATGTTCCCAATAAAATTAAATTTCGGCATTTAATGACCCATAAGGAGTTCATATGCCGCCAAACAAACAATAATCTGAGGGGTGGTTGCAATTTTTCTAAATCAACGGGGAGATTTAGTAATTGTCAAAAAATCGTTTAAAAGGTTAAAAATCTTTTTCATAGCTACTATTATATCAGTTTCAGTCAGTTCAGTGCCATACGTGATAAACGCTTTGGGCGATCATGTCTCGAAAGAGACATGACTGACTAGGCAAAAGATTATTCTGCACTAGGTTGACATTACTTTCTGTGGTAATCTGTCCTATTATTTAACCCATACCTGGAAGGAAGAGACAGATTAATACCTTTTCCAAGGGTATTTGTGCGTAAGTGAATGCAACTAATTCAACTGGAATTCGAACTCGGCTCACCGAGTTGTCGTTCCGAGTCGATACTAAGCGTATATTAGTTTCGCCTAAGCTAAACGTATGTAACACTCGTGAGAAAGGAACTCACTACGCATTTGTAATTGATCAAGCTGGCTAACCATTGCTAGGACTTCGAGTACTTTCAAGATAGTAGCCGGCGAAGAAGCCCCGATACAACTTAATTTGAATGCGAAAAGATTCGAGAACTTAAAAATCAACTCGCATAACTTATTAAAAGACTAGAGTACCTTCGTACCCAGCATATATTTACACAATTTATTCAATGAATTAATCCATTTTCTACAGCTTATCAACACTTTGCAGGTTGTTTAAAGCCAGAAAATACTTTTAGATTTTAATTTTTTTTGTATATAATAATGATTTAGCGAAACAAGTTTTACTAATTAACCCATAGCTGCGGGGATATGAGATAGATTCAAAATCTTTCCTTATGATATTGTGTTTAAGGGAATATAAACGAATCAAGCAGGTCCAGAAGTTGAAATATCTGGGAAGTGTTCTAACAGAAGACGGAATGTGCGACACAGAGATCCGAAGGCGAATTGGCATTGCGATGGACGCGTTCCATGAGCTGAGTAAATTATTAAGAGATAGGAAAATCTTGCTAGAAACAAAGAAAACAGTACTGGATTGTGTGATGTCAGTTCTTCAATATGGCAGTGAATGCTGGACAATCTCATCAAAGATGAAGGAAAAATTTGAACTGAAATATTGTTCTACAGAAGGATGCTGCGGATATCATGGATCGAGCATCTGAGGAACAAGAAGGTTCTGGAAATGATGCAAACGAAAAAGGAAATTAATACTGAGCATCCGGAAAAGACAGCTAAAGTTCTTAGGACATGCATTGAGGAAGGAGGGTTTGGAGAACCTGATACTAACAGGCCAGATAGCGAGAAAACGAGACAAGGGAAAGCAGCGGACAACATATTTGAAGGGTCTGAACAGGTGGATGATCAAACGGGGGTTGCGTGGTGTAAGAGGAGAAGTCGTGCTACGAGCCACCAGGGATAGGGAGACGTGGAAAGCTATGATCGCCTACGACCTGAAAGGACAAAGCACATAAAAGAAGAAGAACTGGAATTGAAACTTGGCTCTCTGACAACTTATTCGAACAGATGCCAAGAATGTCCTCTTCTTTGTATTCCCTTTGCGTTAAAAAGTAAATAACTAAAAGCGCGCAAATATCTGTTTAAACCAACCAATAGTTACTGTTTCCTGTTAGAGATCCAGGGAAAAGAGAAAAAATAAATAAGGATGAGAGTGTTAATAAGCCCGAATTCTTTTTAACTCCGAAAAAACATAAACGTCCCTTACTTTCTATTAGATACGTAAGAATAGAAAATGAAAAAGCAGTTGTAGCAGCTTTCTGAAGATGCTATATCCCTTCAGGACGTAGCCGATCATGGCTCTCTATAACATCCTTTCTTTTAATATCTTTGAATTAGTCACGCATTCTTGCTGGAAATACTGAAATTTATTTCCTTTCCTTCTCCATGTTTTTTAATTCAGAGTTTTCCTTTTCATAAAAACGTTGCTAAGGCTAGAGAACCCTAATATTTAACCGTTAGCTGATATAGTAATAGTAATACTTGTAAAGTAATGTGTTATTTTTCTAAATAAAATTGATAGTTGATTATATATATATATATATATATATATGAGTGAAAATTCATGGAAGTTTTAATTGTGATTGACCGCCATTCATCGGGAATTATATATATATATATATATATATATACTGGCCAAATTCCAAAGCGAATCTTTACTCTGATTAAAAGGAACACACACATAAATTTTATATCTTCCCACATCCATAAATAGCAAACCGTGGTTTTTTTGTATTTAAAATGTAAATCATTTTCACAACCAACATCCAACATTGCCTGATGACGAGATTCTATCTCGAAACATAGAAATTTCCGTGTCGCAATGTACAATTAATTCATAATTATATGGTTATAATAAGCTCTATAATATTTATTATATTGAGCAGTGTTTATAACAGAATAAATGCTGGGGTACTCAAAATAGTAAAACCTTGGATCCTCTTCACCTGGATTTATATATATATATATATATATATATATATATATATATATATATATATATAAATTCAGATAAAACTTAACGGGGAAATAGCCATTTCCAACATGTCATTTTAAGACATTCATTTAGATTAGCAACTAGGTCCCACCCTTTTACAGTTAAACAAATAAGATGTAACCGTAAATTCTACTCCAACAGCTTCTTTTCTCGCGCTTCCCGCCTGTGGAACTCCCTTCCACAAGTCTGCTTTCCCGACAGTTACAATCTCCAGGTGTTTAAATGTAGGGTCAATAGACACCTCCTATCACACTAACTCCCAACTATTCTCACAACACTCTCATCTACCCAACCCTCATTCTCGGTATCCTCACCTGCCTATCACCCACCCTCTGTTATTTCCTATATTTAATCAGCCTTTCTCCACTCTACGTAGCCCCCTGCACAGTAGTGGCAGTGATATGCCTTGCTCGGGGTGAAACGCTTATAAAAAAAAAAAAAGCCCAGAGGTTAGCTCTAGTAAAGGAAGGTTGTTGGGAGGTATTGGTTTTTTATAGGGTTAAGCAAGAGGAATCTTGGTAGAAAATCCATCTTTGGTAGTGAGAGGTATGTGGCTTGACCTTTGAGTTAGTATTGGACGGTGGTGAGGAAGTAACTGCTTAGCCAAATTAAAAAAAAAAATTATTGTGACTAATTAAAAGAATAGGATAATTATTGTAATGTATACTTATTTCTATGACGACACATACTTATGATCTCCCTTCGTTTATTTAGGAGTATATTTTGGTATTGAAATTTGTGTGTGTGTGTGTGTGTGTGAGAGAGAGAGAGAGAGAGAGAGAGATAAAGAAAGAGTGATAGACAAAGTAGAAAAAGAAATTCATCAGACTAAATTTTTTATGTTGGCACTACTACACATGTGCACGAACGAAGGGGGTTCTGTAATTTTTTTAATTTTTTTTATATCTAACCGAATTCATTTACTAAGACATAAATGTCTATACAGTGCATTAATCTATATTATATTTACAGACATTGAATTTTACCATTCCTATATATATAAAAAGAATGAAAAACTATTAAAGAAAGAATTCTTAGGAAATCACATTTTTGGTTGTTGTGCTCGTTGTGGTCTTGAAATGTGTTAAATTCCAGTCATTTTACGTATTTTCATAGGTACAATTCTAATGTACTGTATATATATATATATATATATATATATATATGTGTGTGTGTGTGTGTTTGTGTGTGTGTGTGTGTGTGTGTGTGTGTGTGTGTGTGTGATTTATTGAAGTAAAGTGTTATAAGTAATATATAACAATATACATAGCGTATGATTATGACAGATCATGATGAAATAGCCATATACACAGTGTAAAAAAAAGAGTAATAATTTAATTATAGCAATTTCAATGCTTTACCCCATAAAGCAATTTTTAGTTTCATTTTATTCCTAGTTTTTATATTAAAACGGATATTAACTGTAATTATCTTATTTAATGCCTTAATTAATACGTTTACTGTCCAACTAAAATCAAGAATCATGTGGAGCCACGATATATTATTTCTTTTTCATATTATGTAAAAGAATGTGTTTAAGTATCAAATGAAGTTTTTAAGTGCTGTTATTTTGACGAAATGGCCACGAAAGGTCTTTCCTGACCTCAAAAGTCATTTCGACAACTATCAATGACAGCTACATATGCGTGGTGGCGCAGCAGATATCGACTCAGAACGACAAATTGGGGGTGGAGGGCTGAGTTCGAATTCCAGTTGAATTCCTTGCGTTCACTTCCGCGCAAATACCTATTTTCATAGATACTATTCTATTGTACTATATATATACACATACACTTTAGCAAAGGTATTAATCTGTCACTTTCCTCCAGTTATGGGTTAAATAATAGGAAAGATTGGGTACTATAACCTTCGCTGACAACCAGTCTACCGCAGAAAAGAATGGCAACCTACTGCGGGATAACTTCCTGCTCAGTAGAAATAAATATATATTACTGTTTGATTCTAAAGAGAATATCTACTTAAATAGGAATATCGATCGAAAAATAATGTTCAAAGAAATCATTTATATATATATATATAACCTTCCTGTCATGTTCATGGAGAGAGAGAGACAAACAATAGTGAGGCAGCATTGGCTCAGTTCGTTCTCTCTACGACTAATTATAATTATTTACTACCAGGTATGAAAACTCATTCTGGATATTTGTTCTTTAACGGTGTCTTATTTTATATATTTATTTATTTATGCAATAATTATATCCTCGAGTAGTGAAGATATATATATATATCTCCTATCTAAAGACCGTTATTGAATACATGTAAAAGCGAATTCATAAGATGGCAATGGCCTTGAATGAACGCGTTTAAGACAGACACAGTCATATTTCAGCGTCTGGGCACCACGAGGTGGTGTAGTGGTTAGCAAGCTTGTCTCACTAGAGTCATTACAATCCTCACTGGGTGTCCCTGAATTTCGGCCTTCTTCTTTGGGGTACGTACTGGCTCTGTTCAAATCGCTTTGGCTGATGTTCATGTGCTTAGCTTTTACTTTTTTTACAACCATTTTTTCTTTCCGCGTATATACGCGGAGGGTTTTTCGAAACGAGTATTGTGATAAGTTTGCATTTATTTATATATATATATATATAGGGTCATTCAATAGATAAGGTGGATTTTTCCGTATAAGAACTTCTAATACAGATAGAAGCTTACTTTTTTTTTAAAAAAAAAACTTTTCCCTTTACATCTTTTTCAAAGGGATTTAATTTTTTTGCAGATTGAAAAAACTTTAAGAATTTTGGAGATTAACAAAGATGACCGACCAAGAAGCATGCTCCAAAATTGAACAGAGGTCAGTTATAAAGTTTTTGGTTGCTGAAGAGTGTAAATCAGTTGAAATTCATAGGAGAATGTCAACTGTGTATGGTGCCACATGTTTCAGAAAATAAAACGTCTCCAAGTGGGATAAATTGTTTAAAGAAGGACGGAGATCTGTTAAGGATGAAGATAGGCCTAGGAGGCCTACAGAAGTGAGGTCTCCTGAGGTGATCGAATCAGTCAATGACCTCATTCAGACTGACAGAAGGGTGATGACTTTGCCTACTCGAAGGTCAGCTGCCGGTGCAGAAATAATTTCCTCCTCCCTCCAGTTATGGGTTAAATGATTGGACAGATTGGGTTCTATAGCCTTGGCTGGCAACCAGTCTACCGCAGAAAGCAATGGCAACTTACTGCGGGAAAATATTCTGCGCAGTCAGTCATGTATCTTTCGAGACATATTGTATTACTTATGGCACTTAACTGAAGTAACTCTTCCCTAATTTGGAATTTTCGGTTCTTTATGAATTCCAGTCGTGCGTTCATACAAATCCCTGTTGTACATTTGAAAACGTTGCAAAATCAGTTCTTATAAATCACCTGAGGATACCGAAAGGCTCAAACTATTTTTCTAATGATATATATATATATAAACAATTTATTGGGGAATTAATATTAATATTTGATTAAGATAGAGATAAGCATTAATATCGTTATTGGCTTCACTTTATTTTTATTGCGAATTTTAATTTCTAAGTTTAACAAAGCATTAGATTTAGATTATTATAAAGTTAGTCAGATATTAAACAAAGAAAAGATATGGACGCACACATATACAAACCTACAGACATCTACATATGGACAAACGGACGAATATATACACATACAAAATATATATATATATATATATATATATATATATATATATATATATATTATGATTTTACTATCTGACGAGGTGCTAATAAACTAGTACTGAGACACAACGGCTCTTGTGTTGCAGTCCCCTATGTTTTTGTTATTATAAACACTTATAATATAAATAGTACTATAAAATTTCCTTCCTGTCATGCTTAGGTGTTTAAATTATTTTTTTCTTATATCTTAATATCTTAATATCAATAGTAATTACATCAATGCATATGTTTCCGTCATTTTAGACAACATATCGATATAAATATTTTGTCGTCATTTTTGACGGCATGGGCCCACTTGTAAAATATATAAAATCAAGACACTGACAACAATTCAAATTAATACTTATGCATAATTTTATCGTGAATTCAGTTGCAATGTTACGAAATTATGCGGAAATTTACAAAATTAGTATTAATCGATATATTTATTCAAATTTTCTTGTTTATCTGTTTTAATGGTTGGTTGATTTTGTTTAACGGCGTATAAATCTCTATGTGTCAGTTACTGCCATAATTTAAACATTTTGAACTCAATTCTATGCCTTTAACTACAAATAAAATGTATTGTTGCTTTAAATATTGCTGGTCATTTGACTATAAATATATATTGTTGGTCATTTTTTTTTTTATATAAAAAGATATTGCTGGTATTTTTACGATAAAATGTATTTCTACATTTTTATTGTTTTGTTTCTGTTTGGGTGTTCCCTATTTTCCTATATCTGGAACCCTAATAGGTGCTACTACCCCGAGACAGGGTGGACCTGGGAACAACAGAAATTACGAAGTGGTTCCACGCATCTCAAAACCGCCTATCTCCCCATCAGAGGCTTCAGTTTCTAATTACTTCATGGAATATGGACACTAAAAGTCTTCTAGATCTTTACAATTATGCTTTTACCTTGCCATAGTGCCGCCATATTAACACGCTGGGTGGCAAAACAAAATCACGATAGGGTTATGAGGTGAGAAATATTTTATTTTTATTTTTTAATAAAATAAAATATGTTAGACATCAATAAAAGTTTTTAAAGTATTAGTTCTTTTTTTTAAATAATTATTGCTAAAATCTTTTTTACTGTCCTCGGAAAGAAATTCCCGAAGTATTGGTGAGGTTCATGTTCTTGTGGATCATATTCTTTTTTCGTATTTTTTTAAAGATATATAGGGTGGGTCAAAATTGTGTCTGCAATTGGTTATATACTGACGAGATCCTTTTTTCCTGGTAGTTCTACAATTCAGAACCAGAGATAACTTTCGCTGAACTGTTTTTTCAACAAGATAAGACACTTCCTCATTATGCTTTACTAGTAAGGAGCTGCCTTGATGACGCTGAATCAGACGATGTGGCAGTATTGAATGGCCACCACGTTCACCCGACTTAACATCAATGGGTTTCTTTTTTTTTTTTTTTTTTTTTTGTTTGGCGGGTAGGGAGTCATTATAAAGAATAAGGTTTCTGAGAAAAAGCCCCACAGAGTAGACGAATTAAAAGAGTTCATCTTGGAATAATTTATTTATATTGATGCGGATCGGAATTTGTATCTCACTGTGTGTCACAATGTTTTAGAGAGGTTCGACGAATGTTACAAGGTTCACGGAGGACATTTCGGGCACTTAATAGATTAAACAGCGTTAAAGATATATTATTTTGATAAACATCATTAGTTTGCTTTGTTTGTATTGAATTATAAAAAATAAACATTTTTTTATCTACAAGATTTTAGATCGAAAAATTAACTCACTGAGTGCCATGTCACTATATATTGGTGACAAGGTAGTTCAGTTTACCGTCCTGGGTATGACGGTAAACTGCATCTGGCAGCAAGGCCTCTAATTGAGAGGTAGTGAGGAGCATAGAACCATCTTTTAATTGTTGTTCTCAGGTTCACCCTACCGGCGTGGTAGCACCTGTTAGGGTCCCAGCTATAGTTAACCTCCAAACTGGGGTCAAAACACTATGAAAGTATAAAAATAAACTTTTATAGAAAAATATGCAATTTTGAAGGAAGACTATTACTATAACACATTTTTAAGGAAAAAAAATTATTGCTATAATATATTTTTGAAAGAAAAAACTAGAAACTAGAAACATCTTCATTTTTCTAAAATAATAATAAGAAATTTAATCAAAATCTGACTTTTTAACCGAACATTAACAAAAATCCTTAAACCCCACCACCTTTTTTGGCATTAAATAACCCACATTAAGCAAATCTCAAACGCAAACAAACTCAGTTTTCGCCGTGCCTCCAGCTCATATTTTCAAATAATGAATATATTTCTGTAATAATAAAACTTAAAAAAACTGTAACGTGTATATCTTTTTTCACGCTGTGTATATATAATATACATTTTTCCAACAAAGAGAGTCTTCTTGGCAAATAAAGACGCATTATTACGTGCTATAAATCTAATTTACATTGATTTTATAATTAAGGCCATGTCATCATATATTAGTGGCAGAATGAATTCTGCAAATATTGCTCATATCTTTTTTTTTCCTTCTTCTTACAGATACCTATTTTTTCCTTGAGTTTTTTTACACCTATTCTACATCTATAAAGCATTCAATAAGGATTAGGAGAAGCAGAGTTCAATTTGCATTCAAAATTTCACAAGAAGTCAAAGACATTGCTTCATACAAAAATATATTCGCCATTTGAATATATGAGAGTCCCCAGTATCTGGAGGCATGGCGTTAACCGAAATGTCACCAATATATAATGACATGGCAGCCAGTGAGTTATTTTTCGGCGTAGAATCTTGTCGATAAAAAAAGTTTTTCTCTTATAATTCAATACGAACAAAAGTAAACTAGTCACGTTTCACAAAAAATCAAACTTTCACTTATCATGATGGATGAGGGTTCTCTCAAGGCAGCTCCTTGCTCTAATCGTCTATTGTGATTCAAGCTCCCTCCAAACTTCAAGCGAAATACATATATCCGATCTATTGTTAAATATGCTTAGAAAATGGTCGTATCATTGTACCGCTCCAGTAAGTATTGGACACTTTGTTATACATATTAAAAATGTAGTATCGCTACCATATCTGGGCTGGAGCTGCTCAGTCTTCACCTGTCTGTATTTATACAGTTCAAAAGCATCGACTCGTGGGTAATTAATTATTTTCCACCCTACAACATCTTTACCACACATGAAACATTCGCGAACCTCTCGCTGCTCTTTTTCTTTATCGCTATTTCCATAAGATATGTTCTGACGAACTGAACTGCCTATTCTCTCAAGCCCTGACTTTTACAAATTGAACCCGCTAAGCCGCTTACTTAATGATCCCTATTCCTTTCGTATTCCTTAATCATCCCTATTCCTTTCGTATTCCTTAACCATCCCTATTCCTTTCGTATTCCTTAACCATCCCTATTCCTTTCGTATTCTTAATCATCCTTATTCCTTTCGTATTCCTTAATCATCCCTATTCCTTTAGTATTCCTTAATCATCCCTATTCTTTCATTACTTAATCATCCTATTCCTTCCGTATTCCTTAACCATCCCTATTCCTGTCGTATTCTTTAATCATCCTTATTCCTTTCGTATTTCTTAATCATCCCTATTCCTTTCGTATTCCTTAATCATCCCTATTCCTTTCGTATTCCTTAACCATCCTATTCTTTCGTATTCTTCGTCATCCTTATTCCTTTCGTATTCCTTAATCATCCCTATTCCTTTAGTATTCTACAATCATCCCTATTCCTTTCGTATTCTTTCATCATCCTATTCCATTCGTATTCCTTAACCATCCCTATTCCTTTCGTATTCTTAATCATCCCTATTCCTTTCGTATTCGTAAAATCATCCCTATTCCTTTCGTATTCCTTAATCATCCCTATTCCTTTCGTATTCTTTAATCATCCCTATTCCTTTCGTATTCCTTAATCATCCTATTCCTTTCGTATGCCTTAATCATCCCTATTCCTTTCGTATTCCTTAACCATCCCTATTCCTTTCGTATGCCTTAATCATCCCTATTCCTTTCGTATTCCTTAATCATCCCTATTCCTTTCGTATTCCTTAATCATCCCTATTCCTATCGTATTCTTTAATCATCCCTATTCCTTTCGTATTCCTTAATCCATCCTATTCCTTTCGTATTCCTTAATCATCCCTATTCCTATCGTATTCTTTAATCATCCCTATTCCTTTCGTATTCCTTAATCATCCCTATTCCTTTCGTAATCTTTAAGCATTCCTATTCCTTTCGTATTCTTTAATCATCCCTATTCCTTTCGTATTCTTTAATCATCCCTATTCCTTTCGTATTCCTTAATCATCCCTATTCCTTTAGTATTCTTTAATCGTCTATTCCTTTCGTATTCTTTAATCATCCCTATTCCTTTCAATAAAACCTTAATCATCCCTATTCCTTTCGTATTCCTTAATCATCCTAATTCCTTTCGTATTCCTTAATCATCCCTATTCCTATCGTATTCTTTAATCATCCTATTCCTTTCGTATTCCTTAATCATCCCTATTCCTTTCGTATTATTCTTTAAGCATTTCTATTCCTTTTTCAATATTCTTTAATCATCCCTATTCCTTTCGTATTCTTTAATCCATCCCTATTCCTTTCGTATTCCTTAATCATCCCTATTCCTTTAGTATTCCTTAATCCATCCCTATTCCTTTCGTATTCTTTAATCATCCCTATTCCATTCGTATTCCTTAGCCGTCCTATTCCTTTCGTATTCTTAATCATCCCTATTCCTTTCGTATTCTTAAATCATCCTATTCCTTTCGTATTCCTTAATCATCCTATTCCTTTCGTATTCTTTAATCATCCCTATTCCTTTCGTATTCCTTAATCATGCCTATTCCATTCGTATGCCTTAATCATCCCTATTCCTTTCGTATTCCTTAATCATCCCTATTCCTTTTGTATTCTTTAATCATTCCTATTCCTTTCGTATTCTTTAATCATCCCTATTCCTTTCGTATTCTTTAATCATCCTATTCCTTTCGTATTCTTTAATCATCCCTTCACCTGTCTGTATTTATACAGTTCAAAAGCATCGACTCGTGGGTAATTAATTATTTTTTCCACCCTACAACATCTTTACCACACATGAAACATTCGCGAACCTCTCGCTGCTCTTTCTTTATCGCTATTTCCATAAGATATGTTCTGACGAACTGAACTGCCTATTCTCTCAAGCCTGACTTTTACAAATTGAACCCTTCAAGCCGCTTACTTAATGATCCTATTCCTTTCGTATTCCTTAATCATCCCTATTCCTTTCGTATTCCTTAACCATCCTATTCCTTTCGTATTCCTTAACCATCCCTATTCCTTTCGTATTCTTAATCATCCTTATTCCTTTCGTATTCCTTAATCATCCTATTCCTTTAGTATTCCTTAATCATCCCTATTCCTTTCGTATTCTTTAATCATCCCTATTCCATTCGTATTCCTTAACCATCCCTATTCCTGTCGTATTCTTTAATCATCCTTATTCCTTTTCCTTATTTCTTAATCATCCCTATTCCTTTCGTATTCCTTAATCATCCTATTCCTTTCGTATTCCTTAACCATCCTATTCCTTTCGTATTCTTAATCATCCTTATTCCTTTCGTATTCCTTAATCATCCCTATTCCCTTTAGTATTCCTTAATCATCCTATTCCTTTCGTATTCTTTCATCATCCCTATTCCATTCGTATTCCTTAACCATCCCTATTCCTTTCGTATTCTTAATCATCCCTATTCCTTTCGTATTCGTAAATCATCCTATTCCTTTCGTATTCCTTAATCATCCTATTCCTTTCGTATTCTTTAATCATCCCTATTCCTTTCGTATTCCTTAATCATCCCTATTCCTTTCGTATGCCTTAATCATCACCCTATTCCTTTCGTATTCCTTAACCATCCCTATTCCTTTCGTATGCCTTAATCATCCCTATTCCTTTCGTATTCCTTAATCATCCCTATTCCTTTCGTATTCCTTAATCATCCCTATTCCTATCGTATTCTTTAATCATCCCTATTCCTTTCGTATTCCTTAATCATCCCTATTCCTTTCGTATTCCTTAATCATCCCTATTCCTATCGTATTCTTTAATCATCCTATTCCTTTCGTATTCCTTAATCATCCCTATTCCTTTCGTATTCTTTAAGCATTCCTATTCCTTTCGTATTCTTTAATCATCCTATTCCTTTCGTATTCTTTAATCATCCCTATTCCTTTCATATTCCTTAATCATCCTATTCCTTTAGTATTCTTTAATCATCCTATTCCTTTCGTATTCTTTAATCGTCCCTATTCCTTTCGTATTCCTTAATCATCCCTATTCCTTTCCTTCCTTAATCATCCCTATTCCTTTCGTATTCCTTAATCATCCTATTCCTATCGTATTCTTTAATCATCCCTATTCCTTTCGTATTCCTTAATCATCCCTATTCCTTTCGTATTCTTCTAGCATTTCTATTCCTTTCGTATTCTTTAATCATCCTATTCCTTTCGTATTCTTTAATCATCCCTATTCCTTTCGTATTCCTTAATCATCCCTATTCCTTTAGTATTCCTTAATCATCCCTATTCCTTTCGTATTCTTTAATCATCCTATTCCATTCGTATTCCTTAGCCATCCTATTCCTTTCGTATTCTTAATCATCCCTATTCCTTTCGTATTCTTAAATCATCCCTATTCCTTTCGTATTCCTTAATCATCCCTATTCCTTTTCGTATTCTTTAATCATCCCTATTCCTTTCGTATTCCCTTAATCATCCCTATTCCATTCGTATGCCTTAATCATCCTATTCCTTTCGTATTCCTTAATCATCCTATTCCTTTTGTATTCTTTAATCATTCCTATTCCTTTCGTATTCTTTAATCATCCCTATTCCTTTCGTATTCTTTAATCATCCCTATTCCTTTCGACCATTCTTTAATCATCCCTTCACCTGTCTGTATTTATACAGTTCAAAAGCATCGACTCGTGGGTAATTAATTATTTTCCACCCTACAACATCTTTACCACACATGAAACATTCGCGAACCTCTCGCTGCTCTTTTCCTTTATCGCTATTTCCATAAGATATGTTCTGACGAACTGAACTCCCTATTCTCTCAAGCCCTGACTTTTACAAATTGAACCCGCTAAGCCGCTTACTTAATGATCCCTATTCCTTTCGTATTCCTTAATCATCCCTATTCCTTTCGTATTCCTTAACCATCCCTATTCCTTTCGTATTCCTTAACCATCCTATTCCTTTCGTATTCTTAATCATCCTTATTCCTTTCGTATTCCTTAATCATCCCTATTCCTTTAGTATTCCTTAATCATCCCTATTCATACCAGTATTCTTTAATCATCCCTATTCCATTCGTATTCCTTAACCATCCCTATTCCTGTCGTATTCTTTAATCATCCTTATTCCTTTCGTATTTCTTAATCATCCCTATTCCTTTCGTATTCCTTAATCATCCCTATTCCTTTCGTAATTCCTTAACCATCCCTATTCCTTTCGTATTCTTAATCATCCTTATTCCTTTCGTATTCCTTAATCATCCCTATTCCTTTAGTATTCCTTAATCATCCTATTCCTTTCCTTCTTTCATCATCCCTATTCCATTCATATTCCTTAACCATCCCTATTCCTTTCGTATTCTTAATCATCCCCTATTCCTTTCGTATTCTTAAATCATCCCTATTCCTTTCGTATTCCTTAATCGTCCCTATTCCTTTCGTATTCTTTAATCATCCCTATTCCTTTCGTATTCCTTAATCATCCCTATTCCTTTCATTATGCCTTAATCATCCCTATTCCTTTCGTATTCCTTAACCATCCCTATTCCTTTCGTATGCCTTAATCATCCCTATTCCTTTCGTATTCCTTAATCATCCCTATTCCTTTCGTATTCCTTAATCATCCCTATTCCTTTCGTATTCCTTAATCATCCTATTCCTTTCTGTTCCTTAATCATCCTATTCCTTTCGTATTCCTTAATCATCCCTATTCCTATCGTATTCTTTAATCATCCCTATTCCTTTCGTATTCCTTAATCATCCCTATTCCTTTCGTATTCTTTAAGCATTTCTATTCCTTTCGTATTCTTTAATCATCCCTATTCCTTTCGTATTCTTTAATCATCCTATTCCTTTCGTATTCCTTAATCATCCCTATTCCTTTAGTATTCCTTAATCATCCTATTCCTTTCGTATTCTTTAATCATCCCTATTCCATTCAATGTTCAGCAGCCATCCTATTCCTTTCGTATTCTTAATCATCCCTATTCCTTTCGTATTCTTAAATCATCCTATTCCTTTCGTATTCCTTAATCATCCCTATTCCTTTCGTATTCTTTAATCATCCCTATTCCTTTCGTATTCCTTAATCATCCCTATTCCATTCGTATGCCGTAATCATCCCTATTCCTTTCGTATTCCTTAATCATCCCTATTCCTTTTGTATTCTTTAATCATTCCTATTCCTTTCGTATTCTTTAATCATCCCTATTCCTTTCGTATTCTTTAATCATCCCTATTCCTTTCGTATTCTTTAATCATTCCTATTCCTTTCGTATTCTTTAATCATCCCTATTCCTTTCGTATTCTTTAATCATCCTATTCCTTTCGAATTCTTTAATCATCCTATTCCTTTCGTATTCTTTAATCATCCCTATTCCTTTCGTATTCCTTAATCATCCCTATTCCTTTCGTATTCCTTAATCATCCTATTCCTTTTCGAATTCTTTAATCATCCCTATTCCTTTCATTATTCTTTAATCATCCCTATTCCTTTCGTATTCCTTAATCATCCCTATTCCTTTCGTATTCCTTAATCATCCTTATTCCTTTCGTATGCCTTAATCATCCCTATTCCTTTCGTATTCTTTAATCATCCTATTCCTTTCGTATTCTTTAATCATCCTATTCCTTTCGTATTCTTTAATCATTCCTATTCCTTTCGTATTCTTTAATCATCCCTATTCCTTTCGAATTCTTTAATCATCCCTATTCCTTTCGTATTCTTTAATCATCCTATTCCTTTCGTATTCCTTTATCATCCCTATTCCTTTCGTATTCCTTAATCATCCTATTCCTTTAAATTCTTTAATCATCCCTATTCCTTTCGTATTCTTTAATCATCCTATTCCTTTCGTATTCCTTAATCCTCCCTATTCCTTTCGTATTCTTTAATCATTCCTATTCCTTTCGTATTCTTTAATCATTCCTATTCCTTTCGTATTCTTTAATCATCCTATTCCTTTCGTATTCCTTAATCATCCCTATTCCTTTCGTATTCTTTAATCATTTCCTATTCCTTTCGTATGCTTTAATCATTCCTATTCCTTTCGTATTCTTTAATCATTCCTATTCCTTTCGTATTCCTTAATCACCCCTATTCCTTTCGTATTCCTTAATCATCCTATTCCTTTCTAATTCTTTAATCATCCTATTCCTTTCGTATTCTTTAATCATCCTATTCCTTTCGTATTCCTTAATCATCCCTATTCCTTTCGAATTCTTTAATCATCCCTATTCCTTTCATGTGCTAATCATTCCCTATTCCTTTCGTATTCTTTAATCATTCCTATTCCTTTCGTATTCTTTAATCATTCCTATTCCTTTCGTATTCCTTAATCACCCCTATTCCTTTCGTATTCCTTAATCATCCCTATTCCTTTCGAATTCTTTAATCATCCCTATTCCTTTCGTATTCTTTAATCATCCTATTCCTTTCGTATTCCTTAATCATCCCTATTCCTTTCGTATTCTTTAATCATCCCTATTCCTTTCGTATTCCTTAATCATCCCTATTCCTTTCGTATTCTTTAATCATCCCTATTCCTTTCGTATTCTTTAATCATCCTATTCCTTTCGTATTCTTTAATCATCCCTATTCCTTTCGTATTCTTTGATCATCCTATTCCTTTCGTAGTCTTTAATCATCCCTATTCCTTTCGTATTCTTTAATCGTTCTATTCCTTTCGTATTCTTTAATCATTCCTATTCCTTTCGTATTCTTTAATCATTCCTATTCCTTTCGTATTCCTTAATCACCCCTATTCCTTTCGTATTCCTTAATCATCCCTATTCCTTTCGAATTCTTTAATCATCCCTATTCCTTTCGTATTCTCTAATCATCCTATTTCTTTCGTATTCCTTAATCATCCCTATTCCTTTCGTATTCTTTAATCATTCCTATTTCTTTCGTATTCTTTAATCATCCTATTCCTTTCGTATTCCTTAATCACCCTATTCTTTCGTATTCCTTAATCATCCTATTCCTTTCGTATTCCTTAATCATTCTTATTCCTTTCGTATTCTTTAATCATTCCTATTCCTTTCGTATTCTTTAATCATCCCTATTCCTTTCGTATTCCTTAATCATCCCTATTCCTTTCGTATTCCTTAATCCATCCTATTCTTTCGTATTCCTTAATCATCCCTATTCCTTTTGTATTCTTTAATCATTCCTATTCCTTTCGTATTCTTTCATCATTCCTATTCCTTTCGTATTCTTTAATCATTCCTATTCCTTTCGTATTCCTTAATCACCCCTATTCCTTTCGTATTCCTTAATCATCCTATTCCTTTCGAATTCTTTAATCATCCCTATTCCTTTCGTATTCTTTAATCATCCCTATTCCTTTCGTATTCCTTAATCATCCTATTCCTTTCGAATTCTTTAATCATCCCTATTCCTTTCGTTTTCTTTAATCATTCCTATTCCTTTCGTATTCTTTAATCATTCCTATGCCTTTCGTATTCTTTAATCATTCCTATTCCTTTCGTATTCCTTAATCACCCCTATTCCTTTCGTATTCCTTAATCATCCCTATTCCTTTCGAATTCTTAAATCATCCCTATTCCTTTCGTATTCTTTAATCATCCCTATTCCTTTCGTATTCCTTAATCATCCCTATTCCTTTCGAATTCTTTAATCATCCCTATTCCTTTCGTTTTCTTTAATCATTCCTATTCCTTTCGTATTCTTTAATCATTCCTATTCCTTTCGTATTCTTTAATCATTCCTATTCCTTTCGTATTCTTTAATCATTCCTATTCCTTTCGTATTCCTTAATCACCCCTATTCCTTTCGTATTCCTTAATCATCCCTATTCCTTTCGAATTCTTTAATCATCCCTATTCCTTTCGTATTCTTTAATCATCCCTATTCCTTTCGTATTCCTTAATCATCCCTATTCCTTTCGTATTCCTTAATCATCCCTATTCCTTTCGTATTCTTTAATCATCCCTATTCCTTTCGTATTCTTTAATCATTCCTATTCCTTTCGTATTCTTTAATCATCCCTATTCCTTTCGTATTCTTTAATCATCCCTATTCCTTTCGTATTCTTTGATCATCCCTATTCCTTTCGTAGTCTTTAATCATCCCTATTCCTTTCGTATTCTTTAATCATTCCTATTCCTTTCGTATTCTTTAATCATTCTTATTCCTTTCGTATTCTTTAATCATTCTTATTCCTTAATCACCCCTATTCCTTTCGTATTCCTTAATCATCCCTATTCCTTTCGAATTCTTTAATCATCCCTATTCCTTTCGTATTCTTTAATCATCCCTATTCCTTTCGTATTCCTTAATCATCCCTATTCCTTTCGTATTCTTTAATCATTCCTATTTCTTTCGTATTCTTTAATCATTCCTATTCCTTTCGTATTCCTTAATCACCCCTATTCCTTTCGTATTCCTTAATCATCCCTATTCCTTTCGTATTCCTTAATCATTCTTATTCCTTTCGTATTGTTTAATCATTCCTATTCCTTTCGTATTCTTTAATCATCCCTGTTCCTTTCGTATTCCTTAATCATCCCTATTCCTTTCGTATTCCTTAATCATCCCTATTCCTTTCGTATTCCTTAATCATCCCTATTCCTTTCGTATTTCTTAATCATCCCTATTCCTTTTGTATTCTTTAATCATTCCTATTCCTTTCGTATTCTTTAATCATTCCTATTCCTTTCGTATTCTTTAATCATCCCTATTCCTTTCGTATTCTTTAATCATCCCTATTCCTTTCGTAGTCTTTGATCATCCCTATTCCTTTCGTATTCCAATATTAAGAAGTAAACGCCACCTCGACGTAGTGCAATGGCTAACAAATTTGTCTCAGTTACGACTGAGCAATGACTTGATCCTCACTGGGTGCTCCCATACTTTCGGCCTTGTGCCACAGTACGGTTCAGTGAAGCGGCAATGAATGTGGTCAAACATGACAGCAGCAGGCAAGTAGAGCGAGCGTTAGGTTTAAAATTCGAACTTATACAATAAAACCTTGACGATAGCGTAGTTTGGTGACATAGTAATTAGGATTTCAATCCACGGACCGAGTAGTATAGACTTAGATTCAACGCAATAATTTATTTATTTTAAAATAAACACAAAACGAGAAGAATTTACCCCCGTAGATTAAACAAAGCGTTCAGTTCGCAATTCCGTGATGGTTATTTGGATTGACGGTCTTCTGAAGAAAATAGAAAGACATAAAGCCGAAACTTTGTTATAATTGCAATAACGATGAAGAAATGATTAGTTTTTACTACCTATATTTTTCCGCGTTATTCTCTAAGTTAACCAAAGCTAACAATATTAGTCACTCGCGGTCTACTTTAATTATTTCTGAAGTGTTATAACAGACAACAGAAAATGTGACACCGAAATCCGAAGACGTATTGAAATCGCGCGGGGTGACTTCCAAAACCTAAAGAAGATATTTAGAAATAGGAAAATTTCTTTAAAAACAAAACTGAACTAATACGTACTAGCGATTTACTAAACGTAGTTTAAATGTAGCACAAAGTCGAGAGTAGATAGCACCTAGTGAGGATCGAATTCACTTCTCAGTGGTTACTGAACTATTGAGAGAAGCTTGCTGACCATTACACCGCGTGCTGAAGTGCCCAAACTTAATATTATTACTCCTATATAGTTATGAATCCTGGTCTTACACATAAAGAGGAAAACTTCAGATTTGGTTCTACAGAAGAATGCTGAGAATATCATAAATTGTTGTATGAGCTTAAGAACAGGCAAGAATTGACGCTCAAGCAGTTATGCAGGAGAGATAACGTTTAAAGAAAAGATGGATTTTGACAATTGGTCGAAACGTTGTATCTATTATAACACCTATATCAACCAAAATGAGAACAAAAGTTCGAAATAGCTCCAAGATTACTACAAATTACTTATCGAAAAAAATAAATACAAATTATGACAAGAAAGATGTCCCTATATGCGGACGGTGTAACGAGGAGAAACCGCAATAAAGTGTTCAGTTCGAAATTCACGGATAGTTACTCGGATTGACAGGCACCTGAAGAAGGCCGCAGAATGCAACAACCAAAATGCTGTAATGATAACAACGATAATAAATACATTGGTCCAAATAAAAATAATGTAAATAATGTTCATCGGAGTAATTCAACATTCACTAACATACAGATCTTATTCAGCACTATATTCTATGTTTCTAATGATAGATAGATAGATAGATAGATAGATAGATAGATAGATAGATAGATATTATAAAATTAAAAAAGATAGATAGATAGATAGATATTATAAAATTAAAAAAGATAGATAGATAGATATTATAAAATTAAAAAAGATAGATAGATATTATAAAATTAAAAAAGATAGATAGATAGATAGATAGATAGATAGATAGATTATAAAATTAAAATTAAAAAAGATAGATAGATAGATAGATAGATAGATAGATAGATAGATATTATAAAATTAAAAAAGATAGATAGATAGATAGATAGATAGATAGATAGATTATTAAAATTAAAAAAGAAAATAAAAAAGATAGATAGATAGATAGATAGATAGATAGATAGATAGATAATGACCGAACCACTATTTCCTTTGTTTCTAATGATAGATAGATAGATTATGTTCTTTATGCTAACATTGACTTTTATTTACGTTAAATGAAATACTGAATGTACAAATAAATCAATTTAATAGAAAGGAATTTAGCAAAAACAATTGCAATCCTTTTTGTCAACTGGTTTCTATCAACCAAAGAAAGATTTGATTCTGTGCTTTGTGCACCCGGTCTTTACATCAAAACCAAACAAAGAAAATAGATTCTAAAATCTTTTGATGCAGCAAATAATTGCCGAAACACAGGATTGAAAATAATTCCTTTGAACAATATCAATTCTACCAAGTACGATCGAAAATTTTCGATATCTAACCTGGATGTAGCCTTTTGCAATTCTACAATATCATGTTAACTGACTGTATATTTGATAGTATTTAACTTAATATGCCGCCAGCCTAAGCAAAAGAATAACGATTGTGAAGATTCTGTTGCGCCAAACTTCTTAGGAGAGCCTTTAAAACAAGCGTTCCATATATTAGTTTGTTTTTTTTTTCTTTTTTTGTTTGTTTTTTACTGCGTCACGAACATAGCGATCAACCTTCGCGGCTCTTTGTCAAAATTCGATTGAGGAAAGGAACATATTTATGTCAGTTAACTATATTGCGTTAAACATGTTTGGGCGATCATGCTCCGAAAGAGAGATAACTGACTAGGGAGATTTTCCCGCGGGTGATTGCCATTACTGTTGCCAAGGCTATAGAATCTTATCTGTTCTACTATTGAACCCACAGATATAGGGAGAATCGACAGATTCATACCTTTTCCAATGGTATTTGCACATATGTGAATGCAGCAAATTCAACTGGAATTCGAACTCGGCTCTACGATTTCTCGTTCGAGCCGATAACCACTGCACCACAGCGCACGTTCACTTTATGATTTTTTTAATCGTTTCCCGCCAAGCAAGGCAGTACCACCACTGATGCACAAGGGGCTATATAAGAACGTAAAATTTTAATCAGGAGGATAGCGAAGGGATAGACAAAGCAGTTACAGGTGGTGTAAGAGAAAGAGCAAGAGAATCATGGGAACACAGGTGTAAGGACAGTTGCGAAGGGAAATTAAAAAAGGAAAAGAACAAGATATACGGGATGATGTAGAAATGACTGGATAAGTGGATAAGAGATGGGAATTGACATTGCATTTAAATTCCTGAATGTTGTAGCCGTCAAAAAAGCAAGTATACGGAAGGGAGTTCCACAGGTGGGAAGTGCGAGAAAAGAAGCTACTGAAGAAGAAGTGTCGGTTGCATTTGGTAGATCTAACTGTAAATGGGTGGCCAGTCTAGTTGCTCGAGTAAATCCTTGTGGAGGAGGCACCAGTGACTTAAGCTCGTCGGAGCAAAAGCCATGAAAATATTTGTAGAAGAGACAGAGGGAAGCCACATCCCGCCGGTGAGAAAGTGGCTGAACTGCCAGGTCGGGACCGATCACATTACAGATTCTCCTTCGAAGCCTGTCGAGAACCCTGAGATGAACAGAAAAAGGAAGCCCGAAGAACACATATATGCCCACAATAGTATATTGAGTCTAGAAGACAGAAAGTCAACTGCAGAAAAACACATACCCTGTCCTCGCGGAGTGCGCACTCGCGATTTTTAATAAATCCGAATTTGCTTAGCTTGCATACCCGGATGTAACGATACACAAAATATCTCACTGATCTTTTCTAACCGATACCAGGGCATATTGATAAAATCTTTTTTTCTGAAAGTTGGGTTGTCTTACTTATGTAGTTAACTTCACATTCACATTTCTTCTTGCATGTGTCGTGTCTCTTCAGGACGTAGGAGATCATGGCCCTCCACATCTTCCTATCCCTTATAGCTTTTAACCCTACTCCGCCATTTATCTGCTCCAGTCCTTCAAGTATGTCACTCATTGCTTTTTCTTGTCTTTCCTTCCCTCTGTCCTTCCCGTGAGCATCAGATTCTCCAAGCCCTCCTTCCTCACTACATGTCCCAGAAATTTGAGCTGTCATTTCCTGATGTTAAGTATCAGTTTCCTTTTCGTGTTCTTCACCTCTTCGTTTTTAACATGTTCTGTCCATAGTATCCTCAGTATCCATCGGCAGAATCTCGTTTATGTTGCTTCAAATCTTTGTTGATAAATTATGGGAGTGATTTTAATGATAGGTAGGCTATCTTTATGAACTGTGTGTGCGTTACTTTACTACGCTTAGCTACGTTTGTACAAGACACACTATAAGGACCAAATTCACTACTGTTGCAATAGTCATTGAGATTACAAACCTATGCTACACAGCAAATCATCCAATATTGTTTACTAAACACAGTATGATTGTACAAAAGGCCACAGTGCAAGTCACACAGTAAGAAAGAAATTCACTACTATTACAATTCTTTATGATTTATTTACTAACATGCACACATACATGCACATACACACACGTACAGGCACATACACACGCACACACTACAATTAACGGTAACAATAGCAGCGAAGGATGACTATTCAATGAAAGGCACGGACCACGAGCGGGCGTGAAATTAAGCTCTCCAAACATTCTGAAGATGAGACTTTGATCTCGAAATATTAATTATTAATAAATAAGTATTACCCAACACCATCTTTACCTTCCTTTATTTTACTAAACACATTGTGATAGCCTTCAAAATCTACCCATACATCGAATATACACAATGCTTCAAGCAAATTACTAAACACTATTATTCACTAACGTTTTCCGCTGACATGAAATGAAAACATTATATCGAATCAATGCTAGATCTGATCTTAGGAAAGTTGGTTCACTGTGTGATGCTAGATAATTTTTCTCACTAGAATCATTTTACATGTTTATAAGTCTACTGTTCGTTCCTGCCACATCTGCTCTGGTGCTTTTACTATACATTTAGAGATACTTGATAAACTATAAAGAAGAATCTGCAAAGTTATTGGCTCTAACCTGGCATGTAGGTTTTATTCACTTTCCCGCTGCCATAACGTAGGTTTCCTGTACCTTTCTTATCAATACTTTCATGGTAATTCTTCTGGCAAATTTTCCTCTATGGTACCTCGTCTTTATGAATATAAGCGCAGTACTAGATTAGCGGCAAGGTCTCATCATTTTACAGTTTAAAATTACTAGACATAACCTTAAGTTCTATGCTAACTGTTTCTTCTACACACTTCTCGCTTGTGGAATTTTCTTTCGTCTTCTTGCTTCCGGGTCAACTTCGATCTTCAAAAATTTAAATGCAATGTCAATCGTTATCTTTTGTCTTCTTAACTCTTGTTCTTTTCTTGTTCTTTTTCATGTTCTCTCACATTCAAATACTCCTTGCATTTTAGTGGCTTTATTACCTTGCTTGTTGTGAAATGATTTAAAAAATATTCATACACGCCAACATATTTAATATTTACTAGACATAGTTATATTTTACATAATACCAGGATGTAGGTCAACTAGTGAGAATTAAACTTACTAACTTAAGTCATAAATATTACTAGCTTAAGTCACTTATATTAAGTCCCAATGTGGGACTCATAGTAAGTATCTAACTGACAAAGTAATATTCAGGATTCTAAACATTAGCCAAAAGAATAACGCACACTGTCGGCTTTCTCACTAAATATCAACATTGCTGCATGAAATTCAAGTTCTGGTCCTTGACTTTAATACTCCTAATTTACTTGTAACTCTATCATGTTTTGCAGAATGCGTAGGCTGGCCAAAAATAGCAAACTTTACTCCACTGATCAGAACTCTGGCGACCCAAATTGAGTGAGGTTGATTTGGACCCTGTGGGCATGAAATTCTGACAGCGATGGATCGGCTTTATTTAATTTTTAATATAAGCCAAAAAATGTACGCATACACAGACTACGATTGCAAGATTAGAATGATGAGGACACCACGCCACGCACACAAAGATTCTTAGCATGCCTAGCTTCAGCTGATTGACACAATGTACCATTTAAGGATGGCAAGTCTCTGGCAAATCTGTTTATATCCGTCCTCTCTATCGCCATCTTCATTTCCCTTTCTCCAAGAAACGATATCACTACTATGTTATCGCTTTACTGAAATAAAGCGAGGAAATAATCAAAAAACCTTTCCGTCATTTATTCAGACTGTGATGCAGCGCTGAGGCCTGAATACTTTCCTATGGAACAGGAGAAGCCAGAAACGACGCGAAACGAAACACAAGAAACCAGAAATTAAAATATATTTAAAAGTATTTTTTAAAATCATTTTAGTTCAAGAGGAAACTGAGAGAGCTTGCTATATCAATTGATTGATTGGTTTGTTTTTAGAGATATCCACTGATATCTTAATGTCAGAAAGTATTTCTAGATTATAATTGGAGTAGATAGATCTACCTATCGCCCGGTTTGCACTCCTCCCTCGTCTATTGAACAGGTTAAGAGGCTCATCCCTTGTTCCCTGTTTATGATGTGGTTTCCGGCTTTCTCTTTTCCAATCTTTTCACTTTGTTTTTTTTTTTTTGTTTTTTTTTTCAATTGGAGTAGATAGATCTATCTATCGCCCGGTTCACACTCCACCCACGTCTATTGAACAGGTTAAGAGGCTAGGATATGGTTTCCGGCTTTCTCTTTTCCAATTTTTTCACTATTACGTAGCCCCTGCACATCAGTGGCGTTACCGCCTTGCTCGGGGTGATACGATTAAAAAAAAAAGTATCCTTCGTAAATCATAATATTTTACTGATACGAGTCCTGCTAATTCTCATAGATAGGGAAGAATTGGTAGATTCATACCTTTTCCAAGTGTATTTGCGTGTAAGTGAATATGACGAAATTGATTGTAATTGAAATTCGGCCCTTCGATTTTCAGGTCTGAGACGTTGTCCCATGCCATAATCAACACGTCCATGTTTACAGCAACTGGTATTTTCAAACCAAATAGGTTTGGCCTTTGCTTAACCGATGTATCACAGTCATATGTCCTTAAGACGTTACCGGGAGATAATGAAATCGAAATAAAACTCACCGAGGGAAAAGAATAATAAGAAGAAAAGGCTTGAAAAAAACGGACGACGATTAATGTTGCATTTAAATTTTTAAACGTCGTAGTAAATTCGGCCAGGATTCGTCATTGACAGCTACAATCTTTACAATATAAAATATGCAGATGACACAGTGCTAATAGAAGACACAGAAATAAAACTACAAGACCTTCTAGAGGAGGTGCTAAAGGAAAGTTAGATAAAAAGTAAACTTAAACGACAGAATACTGAATTCATACTCATCAACAAAAAGCGGAGTCCAAAATGTCAATTGCAGGTCAGGGATACTAAAATCAAGCAGGTACAGAAAATTAAATACCTGGGAAATGTTGTAACAGAGGACAAATAGTGCGACATTGAGATCCGAAGAGGTATTTGCGTAGCCAAGGATGTAATCCAAATGCTGAGTAGAGTATTAAGAGACAGGAATTTTTTTTTTTAATCGTATCACCCCGAGCAAGGCGGTAGCGCCACTGATGTGCAGGGGGCTACGTAATAGTGAAAAGATTGGAAAAGAGAAAGCCGGAAACCACATCCTAAACAGGGAACAAGGGATGAGCCTCTTAACCTGTTCAATAGACGTGGGTGGAGTGTGAACCGGCGATAGATAGATCTATCTACTCCAATTGAAAAAAAAAGAACCCAAAGTGAGAAGATTGGAAAAGAGGAAAAGCCGGAAACCACATCCTAAGAAGGGAACAAGGGATGAGCCTCTTAACCTGTTCAATAGACGTGGTACGTTGGAAACAAAGAAAAGAGTATTGGACTGTGAGGTAATATCTGCCCCCCCCCCCATATAGCAGCGAATGCTTGACAATCTCCTCAAACATGAAGGAAAGACTCGAAACAACAGAAATGTGGTTCTACATCAGGACGCTGAGGATACCATGGCCCTAACATGTGAGCAAGCAGAGGTTTTGGAGAGAAAGGAAACGAAAAGGAAATGTCTACTTAACGTCAGAAAGCGATAGCTGAAGTTTCTGAAATACCTAATAAAAAAGGAGGACTTGGAGAATCTGTTACTCACAAGGCGGATGGAGGATGAGAAAAACAGGAGAAAGCAAAGCGTCACATATTTAATGCATTTAAGTAAATAGATGACAGTGCAAAATTTAGGAGAAATAACAAAATAAAATATACTAAGAGCTACAAGTGACTGGAAGATGTGGCGAGCCAAGATTTCCTACGTCCTGAAGGAGCACGGTATATAAAAGAAATAGACAAGGAAGCACGTATCTGGAAGAGAGTTCCACAGGCAAGTGGTCCAATAAAAAAAAACTATTAAAATATAATTTATGGTTACACTTAGCAATTACAGAAGTAAAATGATGAGACCTAGCAGCCAATCTAGTACTACGCTTAAATTTATGAAGTACCAGAGTGGAAAGCTCATCAGAACATTTTTTATATAATCATTTCACTCGAAGCAAGACAGGACTGCCAATTATGCGCAGGGGTTTACAGAGAGAGAAAAAACAGGGTACAGGGATGCCGAAGAAAGAATAAGAGGTTGGTGGGTTATATAAAGTTGGATTATTCAAAATGTCGTTTCAACAAGTATCGTAGATTTGACTCATCACAAGAGAGAGGGTTTGTAAAAAGAATTTTTTTTTTTAATCATTTCACCTCGAGCAAGGCGGAAACGCCACTGATGTGCAGGGGGTTACATAAATGTAAAAAGATTAATTAGAAAAGAGTGAGGAGTACAAACTTGTTAGAAAGGAACTACAGAAAGCAGGTGCGATGACAGATACATAGGTGGAGAGAAAGGGAAGGTTATACAGGGGTGGGAGAGAGCTAGAGTCCAGTGGTTAGTAGATGAGTATTGACTTTGCATTTAAATTTCTGGAGGTTGTAGCCGTCAGGAAAGCAAGAATACGGGAGCGAGTTACACAGGCGGGAAGTGCGAGAGAAGAAGCTACAGGAGTAGAATTGTCGTCTGCATTTAGCTAACCTGACTGTGAATGGGTGGGACCCAGTTGCCAGTCTAGTTGCACGAGTAAACACCTGTTGAGGATGAGAGGAATATTCCATGCTATGCTCTTTGGCTTTAATCCATGTATCTTAGGCAAAGAATTTGTCATGACTACATGCCGACGACAGCATCTAACCATGTCACTTTTGATCAGATATAAATTTCAAGATTTATTCACAATTATATTTATTCAAATATGACAAAATGCCATTATATTTCTTCAGGTTATTTTCTTTCGTACATGTTGGGGATCAACCCTTTTTACACATAAGAATAGACTTGCCTGATGTGTACATATAATCCCGCCTATACCGAGAATGGCAGGAGTAGTAGTAACTGTAAAGAGTAGTTGTACAGTTGTAGAGTCGCTTAGTTGGAGTTGTTTTGGATATAGACTCATTACCCGCTCATACTATTTCACTGCAAGACTGTATAGATTGATTCTACTAATAGTATTGCTAGTATTCCTGAATTGACTAACCCGTGTTCAGGTTTGTATATTTTAGTTCAATATAAGTTACATTTTCTATATCCATATCTGATTTTGTTATTTAATATTTTGTGTGGTTTCGCAACCAGAATCAAAAAAATTGGCGACGAGGATTTCGAATAAGTTCAAGCGGAGAGAAAAATAGGTTTTTCACTGGAGTCGCCAACAACAAATTGGCGACGTGGATTTCGAACAAGTTCACGCGGTGAGAAAAATACGTTTTTCACATCAGTCGCCAACAACAAATTGGCGACGAAGAACTCGAACTCACGTATAATCCCAAGGAACAACAAATTAGCGCCGGGGATCTCGAAACTCACATACACGGAGTCGCCAACAAATTCCTCACGCTGAGAGGAATAATAAGTTTTCACGTCAGTCTCCAACCTTTTCTATCTCCATATCTCCTTTTATTATTATGTGTGGTTTCTCATCCAGAATCCACAACAGTACAGATATTGCGTGCTAATAAATACCAGGGAAGTGTTCTAACAGAGGTCGAAGAGTGCGACACTGAGATCAGAAAGCGTATTGACAGGACCATGGATACATGAGTATTGAGAGACAGGAAACAAAGAAAAGAGTACTGGACTGTTATGCATTGCTCGTCCTTCAATATGGCAGCGAATGCTGGACAATCTCATCAAAGATTAAGTAAAAATGTGGTTCTACAGAAGGATGCTGAGGATACCATGGGCCGAACATGTGAGCAACGAATAAGTTTTGGAGAGAATGGAAACGAAAAGGAAACTTATACTTGACGTCAAGAAGATGAATCTGAGATTTCTGGGAATGTAATGAGGAAGGAGAACTTGGAGAATCTGATACTCAAAGAACAGATAGAGGAAAAGAGAAACAGGGAAAAGCAATGTATGACATACTTGATGGGCTTGAGCAGAACAGGTTTTGGGAGTGTTAACAAGAGAAAGAGTGTTAAGAGCTACAACGGAGTTGTGGAAGGCCATGATTGCCTACGTCCTGAACGGACAAGGCACATAAAAGAAGTGCTTCAGAAAAGAACTGTCACACAGGTCCTTTCTATTAGTTCACTGTGGCACATAATTTAATAATTATGAACAAAATGCACTGAAATTATTTTCAGTGAGTGAAATTATTTTAAGTATTTCACACCGAGCAAGACAAAGAACCAACTATATTTAATAATATTAAATAGACTTAGTTTCATTTATTGAATGAATTATGGACAGATTTTTGAAGATCAAAGCTGACTAAGAAACAAGAAGTCAAAAGAGAAGCTACAATCTAGAAGTACGAGAGAAGAAAGTGTTAGCATAGAACTTACAGTTACATCTAGCCATTTCAACTGTAACAGGATGAGACCTAATTGCATATCTGTTACTGTTGGCAAATAGGTAAAGTATGCGCCGTGGTGCAGTGGATATCGCCTCGGAACGAGAAATCGGGAAGCCGAGTTCGAATTCCAGTTGAATTCCTTGCATTCACTTACGTACAAATACCCTTGGGAAAGGTATTAATCCGTCTCTTCCCTTCAGTTATGGGTTAAATAATAGGACAGATTGGGTTCTGTAGCCTTGGTCGGCAACAAGTCTACCGCAGAAAGCAATGGCAACCTACTGCGAAATAAATATTCTGCCCAGTCAGTCATGTCTCTTTCGAGACATGATCACCCAAAACGTGTATCACGTATGGCACTTAACTGACTGATAAATACCAAAGCGTAAGGCTTATCTGAACAATGGCAATGAAAATATTTATAGGAAAAGCACATCGGAATAAAATATAATTAGAAACTATTGACCTAGAACTTACGATCATTATTTTGTTCTATTAATCATTCTCGCAAACTCATTGATGTAACATTTGATTATCTACCATCCATCTTTGTCTTTTTTTCCTGCTATTCATTCACACAAACTCGATATGTTTCCCTTCAGGAACTGCTCAAGTTTGTTACATATACCGACGTCTTATCAAACACTTATTTTCCATAATAGCGATTTCAACATGCTTTAATCATCATCATTAAATTATTTTCTGATATGTAGAAAATATTTAAAGCATGTTTTGTTGTATTTTAGTTGTTTTGTAGAACATATTTTTCCATCTCAAAAAAAGAATAATATTTTGGTTTTCGATTAAATAAACAAAAACAAACATTGAATTTCTGATATAAGAACAATTTGTCGTCTGTTTTGTTCAATATTTTGCCATGAACTCACTTTTTCTACCAAATTACAGGTGTTTAACAAACTCCAGATATATACATTTGTTTTGTATAATAATCTATTTTGAAAGGATTCAAATAGCCGAATTGTTTTTAGCTCGTTTGTATAATTTGATTTGCTTGATTTTGTTAAATGTATTATCGTCTTGTCGGATATTTGCCGTCCAAAATGGCTACGCAATATTTTAATTTTCTTTAAAAATCTTTATTAAATGGTATTGAAAAATATTTATTGTTTTGCTACATGTTAGTTGTTTTATCTGAGAGATTTTTTTCGATCTCAAAAAAAAAAAAACAGGATTAATATTTTGGTCTTCGTTTTAAAAATATCGATCAATATTGAATATCTGAAGCAAAAACAATCTGTTGTCTGTGTTATTAAATATTTTGACTGGAGCTCAAATTTTTACCAAATTACTGTTGCTATAGAAATCCTTTGTCTGCTGCTTACCGAGAGCTGAACACAGCTGAAGAACAGTAAAGCAAACACCAACATTGGATAAGTAGTTAATTATTTAACAAAAATTAAGTTACAACTGTTCTTCATTAAAGAACAATTAAAGAACAATTAAAACTACAATAAAGTAACATATTTGTCTATATTTCTGAGTTGAGGTAGTATTTACATTATTTGCATTGTTTTGACTAGTGTCTTTATCTATATTGCCATATTCACGACGTTTTGGTCGTTGTGTTCTCCGGCCTTCTATGAGTGACATAAATTTTGAGCTGAACACTATATTTCGATTTTCTGGAGTATATTGTCCTCGTTCCAGTAGCCATGCCACTTCTGTCTTAGTTATATCTCTTTTAACTCAACTCTCTAAATTATTTGTAACAAATGCTGTAGCTAGGTATTGAACTCAAAGTTCTTTGGGACAAGTCACTGGACCTAACCAACGATTTGATCCATAGCCATCTGTCCAGGAGTGGTGAACAAATAACTTAAAGAGATAAAAGGGGAATAAGACATTCAGAAGTGGCATGACTCATTTAACGAGAACAATATATACAAGTAGATGAAATAAAAATATTCAGTTCAAACTTACAAGCATCTGACAAAGGCCGGAGCGTACAACGGTTCAAACGTCGTGAATATGGCAATAAAGACGAGGACAACAGTCTGAGCAATGTAAATGATGCAATGAATATAAATAAAGTAATATTTACTTAGAAATGAAAACAGAGTCAGTTCAAAACCTATAACTTGTATCAATCTAAACGGAATCGGCTTTAAAAGACGATAGTTCAAATAAATAAACTTAACAAAAACAGTTTTCGCTTTTATTATATTTTATTATATAGCTTTCTTGTATAATAAAAGATTTTCTGATGCAACAGGTCTCATATTTCAGGTAAGAAACACACAAAAATGATGGTTGCTTATAAAATAATTATTGATCTAAACTTATTTATAAATGGAACTTTGTCTCTGTGTGTGTGTGTGTGTGTGTGTGTGTGTGTGTGTGTGTGTGTGTCCGTTGCCTATAGACTCCGAAACGGCTGAACCGATTTTCTTGAAAATTTACACAGCTGTACTATAAGCGTCTGCGAGTGTTCTTAGCTAGGTTTTGTGTCGAGGTACCCCCGATAAATATCGAAAATCGAAAATCGAAAAAATCGGGTTATAGAAGGAGTGGTCAGATTTTAATTAAATTTGATACACTCATAGACAAAGACATGAGAAACGATATTCACAAGTTTCAAGGTTGCAGTTCTTACAATAGTGCAGAAAATCGATATGGACCAGGCTTGCCTCCCGGAGAGTAAAACACTACGCCTCCTTGGTCTCACACTTTCAACGGACCTCAAGTGGAATGACTATATCGAATCCACTGCTAAATCCGCTGCTATGAAGTCGGTTCTCTGTGCAGGGCCCGGATGTTTTTTCCGTCGGAATCTATCCTGCACATATATAAATCTACCATCCGCCCGTGTATTGAATACTGCTGCCACATCTGGTCGGGTGCCCCTGCTGTTCTCATCGGGCTTCTTGACAAAGTACAACGGAGTGTCTGTAATGTGATCGATATCGACTTGGCAGACCGGCTGCAGTCACTCTCTCACCGGCGTGATGTGGCTTCCCTGTGCCTCTTCTATAAATACTTCCACGGCTTCTGCTCCGATGAACTTAGATCACTGGTGCCCCCCAGGTACGAATTTGCACGATATACTAGATTAGCAACTAGATCCCACCCTTCTACAGTGAAACCGATAAAATGTAACCGCAATTTCTACTCCAACAGTTTCTTCTCTCGCACTTCCCGACTGTGGAATTCCCTTCCACACGATTGCTTTCCCAACAGCTACAATCTCCAGAAGCTTAAATGTAAGGTCAATAGACAACTCCTAACAAACTAACCATCTTTCAAACACTCTTCCCATCTACCAAACCCCCAGCCTCGGTATCCTTACCCATCTATCACCCTCCTTCTGACATTTCCTATATCTAACCACTTTTTCTCTTCACCTTCCCCTTTGTAACCCCATGCGCAATAGTGGCAGTGGAATGCCTTGCTTGGGGTGAAATGACAAAAAATATATATATAAAAGGCAAGATGTTTGTGTGTGTGTGCGTCTGTTTATCTGTCTCTATGCCTATATTTCTTTCAGCCCTTTTATTTTAGTTTTTCCTTCGTGTTTGGCTCTAAGTAGGTATAGTTGTAGTTCTTAGTCTCAGCCATGATACCATTTACTCAGAGGACTTATTTACCCTTTAAAATTCAGTTTACGACGAAAAAAACTTATTTGATATCGATACCAGGAAATCAAAATTTGCCTTACATCCGTTCATTTTTCTTTCAGTCTACAGTTTCGCTTTAACTGGAAACAACTATTGCTTTTTAGTCTTTCGTGCCAACGTCCAAAGAGTCTGAGCTCCAGGACCATGGATTAGTTTTAAAACTTTCGTTACACCCGAGCAACGCCGGGCTATACTGCTAGTTATAATTAGTTATATATAATTTCCGTATCAATGCTTCTATATATATGAATATATTTATTTATTTAAATAACTGAATTGGAATTAATACATACATACATACATACATACATACATACATACATACATACATACATACATATATATATATAACATATATATATATATATATATATATATATATAAGCATTCATATGGAATTTATATATAGCTAATTAACTGAAGTGGAATTAGGATGTGCGTTGTGGTGCAGTGAATATCGAGTCGGAACGAATTCGAATTCCAGTTGCATTCCTTGCATTCACTTACGCACAAATACCCTTAGGAAAGATCTCTTCCTCGATTCTATAGCTTGGCTGGCAACCAGTCTACCGCAGAAAGCAACCTACTGCGGGATAACCTTCTGTCTAGTCAGTCATGTCTCTTTCGAGTCATGATCGCCCAAAGCGTGTATCACTTATGGCACGTAACCGACTGATATAATAGCATATAGTTAATGCAAAAGAATAAAAGAAAAACGTTGTGGAATATAGTTAAAGGTTTTGTACAAAGTCAGAGTGATTTTAAATAGTCAAAAATTACTTAGAAAAACAAAAGTCAGGACATTGTGGAGAGCCGTGATCGTCTACGTTCTGAAGAGATACATATCGACTTTTTGAAAATGGATGACAGAATAAAGACAGAAAAACTGGATGCTGTGGAGAACCATGCTTGCCTACGTCATGAAGTGGCGCATAACACGTTTGTTTGTATGGATGATAGAAAAAAGACAAAGAGTTAACAGTTAACTCAAAATCAAAAAATAGAATGTTGTGGAGACCTATCGTCGCCTAAGCCATGAAGAGACACATATCGAGTTTGTGTAAATGAATGACAGAACAAATACAGGAGTCTATAGGTAACGAACACACACACATTCACACACACACACAGACAAATTTCCATTTTTTTTTTTTAATCGTATCACCCCGAGCAAGGCGGTAACGCCACTGATGTGCAGGGGGCTACGTAATAGTGAAAAGATCGGAAAAGAGAAAGCCGGAAACCATATCCTAAACAGGGAACAAGGGATGAGCCTCTTAACCCGTTCAATAAATATGGGTGGAGTGTGAACTGGGCGATAGATATATCTACTCCAATTGAAAAAAAAAACAAAGTGAGAAGATTGGGAAAGAGAAAGCCGGAAACCACATCCTAAACAGGGAACAAGGGATGAGCCTCTTAACCTGTTCAATAGACATGGGTGGAGTGTGAACCGGGCGATAGATCTATCTACTCCAATTAAAAAAAAAATTATCATTATTATTAATATTAACAACACTTAATTAATTGACGAAGGAAAAATTCCAAAATGAACAAGGTCAATATCATATTAAGTACTTTTCAGTTTCATGCTTTCATGCTGGCTGCGTTTTATTCCTTTCGAGGCGTTCATTATCATTACAGACTTTTTTTGTTTGTTTTTTTTTACATTACAAAACCAGCAACGTTCGTACAGAGGACAGATAATTTTTTGTAGATTTATATATTTTTATACGTGAAAAGGTTTTTTTCAAAATATAACTTGAATAAGACAGCGAAATACTGTTTACCATTGTCAAACATTGTTTTTCTTTTCTTTTCTTAAACTGTGCACTTCTTTAAGTGTTTAAAAATAATGAAAGTTACGTCAATCATCTTGTTTTTGAATTATAATATTAATAAACTCTCCTACTATTTTCGATGTACGAGGATCCAGCAAAGAAATGAACAGCCATGTTACTGCACATATCTTTTGATTATAATGATTAAAGAGTATTTGTGCGTAAGTGAATGCAAGGAATTCAGCTGGAATTTGAGACATGGCTCCCCGATTTGTCATTACGAGTCGATTATCACCGCACCACAGCTAACCACCCAGGATGTATGTATGGTGCTTTACTGACTGATATCCTATTATATAGTTGTGTTATAAAGGCGTGTGCGTTGTGGTGTAAAGGATATAAGTTCAGAAAAAGAGAGAGCCGAGTTCGAATTCCAGTCGGATTCATTATCTTCACTTCCTTGCAAATATGCTTGCTAAAAGTATAAATCCATTTCTTCTCCCCCATATATTCCTATGAAGCCTATCAATTTTCTGCATTGCGGTTTTCGTTGTCTGTTCCCTATCCAGAGAAGTAAACGCTTTATTTAGACGTTGCCAATATTTAAAATCTAATTTTTATCTATAATATATTGTCGCTTAGCGTAAAGATATAGCGGATCAGTGGCTTAAATTAAAAAGCCAAACGCTACTAAGAGCTACTAGAGATAGGAAATTGTGGGGAGCCACGATCGCCCACGTCATGAAAATGAAGTTGCTGTATCTTTATGATATATGAATAAAATAACAATAAGCTGTTAAGTTGTCCCGAACGGAATTAAATATTTCTCCCTTGAGGCTTATATGCCTCAACAAATCTGATGAAACAATTCAGTAATTGTATTCTTACTGTTTCTACAGACAATGTAATTTTCTGTCTACGTAATTTGTGTGTTTTTATTTACTCTGGTAAAAGCTAATTCTTTTCCGAACAGCATACGATTGGAATAAATTTAATTTACATGTGTTTTTATATGCATTCCTGGAAAATATAATTACTTTCCAAATACCCTAAAATATCGAATTAAATTCAACTTACATTTTTTTTATATTGTTTTGGGTAAAATGGAATTACTTTCCAAATACCATAATAATATCGAATTAAATTCAACTTATATTTTTTTAATTCTTTTTGGGAAAATTAAATTACTCCCCAAATATCATAATAATATCAAATTAAATTCAACTTAAATTTTTTAAATTCTTTTTGGGGAAAATTTAATTACTTTCTGAAAACCCTAACAATATCAAATTAAATTTAATTTACACTTTTCTTTATATCTTTTTGGGGAAAATGTAATTACTTTCCAAATACTATAATAATATCGAATTAAATTCAACTTATATTTTTTAAATTCTTTTGGGGAAAATATAATTACTTTCCAGATACCATAAAATATCAAATTAAATTTAACTTACTTTTTTTTTATATTGTTTTAGGTAAAATGGAATTACTTTCCAAATGCCATAATAATATCAAATTAAATTCAACTTAAATTTTTTAAATTCTTTTTGGGGAAAATTTAATTACTTTCTAAAAACCCTAACAATATCAAATTAAATTTAATTTACACTTTTCTTTATATCTTTTTGGGAAAAATGTAATTACTTTCCAAATACTATAATAATATCGAATTAAATTCAACTTAAATTTTTAAAATTCGTTTTGGGAAAATTTAATTGCTTTCTGAAAACCCTAATAATATCAAATTAAATTTAATTTACACTTTTCTTTATATCTTTTTAGAGAAAATGTAATTACTTTCCAAATACTATAATAATATCAAATTAAATTCAACTTATATTTTTTAAATTCTTTTGGGGAAAATTAAATTACTTCCCAGATACCATAATAATATCAAATTAAATTCAACTTACATTTTTTAAATTCTTTTTTGGGAATATTTAATTACTTTCTGAATGCCCTAATAATATCAAATTAAATTCAACTTACATTTTTTTAATTCTTTTTGGGAAAATTTAATTACTTTCTGAATGCCCTAATAATATCAAATTAAATTCAACTTACATTTTTTTAATTCTTTTTGGGAAAATTTAATTACTTTCTGAATACACTAATAATATCAAATTAAATTCAACTTACATTTGTGCTTTTATTCTTTTTTTTTTTCTGTATACCCTAATAATATATAAATTTGACTTTTTTTTTTGGTTCTATATCCTCTTTGGAAAAAATGCACTGACTTATCGAATACCCTAATAATATCCAAATAAATTTGACTTACATTTGCTTTTGCATCACTTTTTGAAAAATGTATTTACTGTCCTATACGCTAATAATATCAAAAGAAGTTTAATGCGTATTGTAGATAATGGCTGTCATTACATCGTCAGCGACAGCCGCCAATGAGTACACCTAATAATGACGAATTAACTCTTTTTATTCGTAGCAAAACAATTTCTTTTCATGCTAACAAAAATAATTTATCCTTTTATTATTTTTAGATATTTAGCCATTATGAGATGGGTGCGGATGTCTGCAAAAGTTGTGGTGGGTCTCATCATTTTCATTTGGTTGGCTTCATGCCTGATCTCGCTACCAATGATGATTTACTCGAAGACATTCACTTACGGTTATGGCGATGGTTCTTCCCGGACAATTTGCCGACAACACTGGAGTGACTCTATGGATTTGGGGTGAGTGCCAAAATTATTTCTCGAACAGTTAAATCATAAATTAGATAGATAAATAGATAGATACGTCAATTAGATAGATAGATAGATAGATAGATAGATAGATAGATAGATAGATAGATAGATAGATAGATAGATTGGGGGCAGGTTGAATTTTAATTTAACGCCATATCGTTGGATCAGTCAATGTGGACTACAGATCACTAGCTCTTTGCCGCTCTCACTTTCACGCAAAGTTTCTCCACTCTCTCTCTCTCTCTCTCTCTCTCTCTCTCTCTCAGATAGATAGATAGATAGATAGATAGATAGATAGATAGATAGATAGATAGATAGATAGATGGCCTCTTGGCAGTGCATGCTGGACAATCTCATCAAGATGAAAAATTAATTTGAAGTAACAGAAATGTAGTTCTACAGAAGGACAATGACGACACGTGAGGAGCGACGAAGTTTTTGAGAAAACGGAGACTTATACTTAACATCCGGAAGAGGCAATTCAAATATCTGGGGCACGTAGTGAGAAAAGGGTGCTTGGAAAATCCGATACTCAAAGGACATCTTGAAGACAAGATAGATAGAGGAAAACAATGCAAAAGATACTTAATGAGCTTGAATAAATGGCTGGTAGAACAGGTATTCGGAGAAATAACGAAAAGACAATTTGTTATGGATAGGAAATTATGGAGATCCATGGTCACCTAAGCCCTAAAGGAATACGGCACATAAGATTCTTATGAGCGCAGGGACATACTCTATCGGCCATAGTTATTAGGCCACCCCAGTTTTTTAAAAGGAATTATGTATTTCATACTATTTTTAGTATTTACTGCCAAGTGGATAATTCTAAATCAAAATAGGATGGTTCTTTTATTAATATTATCTTGCAAAATTTTACAAGGCAGCCAGGAAGCCTTTGCGTCGACCAACCAATAACAAGAAGAGACTAGTATGGGGGAAGAGAGCACAAAAACTTGACACCAGAACAATTCATTTGATGCACATGTTATTGTGTAGTATTAACAAAAGAACCATTCCATTTTCATTTACAATTGTCCACTTAGCAATAAATACTAAAAATAGTATGAAATACATCATTTTTTTTTTTTTAGAAAAATGGGGTGACCTAATAATTATGGCCGGTAGTGTATGTGAAAAGTTTCGTGCTTGTGAGAAAGGCAGAAAACGAAAATTCATTAACAAAAACGAAAATTCATTAACAAAAGTAAATCAGTTGGATGTAACGAAAAATATCAAAGGGAAGTGGGAAGGAAACGCAATTTCCATTTTTTTTTTATTTTTTTTTTTACCAAGAACCGCCTATTGGCCCTCTCTGCAACGCAACAAACGCTACCACCACTTACCCACCCAGAAATACGTGAATGACGCTTAACTACAGCTGTTCTCTTCTCAAACCCTTTCCGGCCAATGTTTGTACAAGTTTTGAGATAATTTTATTACATTGAACAATTCATTTAAACATTATGTAGCCTATCTCACTGTCGCTAGCAAAATTTATCATTCTTTCGAATTCTCTCTCCTCTCATTTTCTCTCTTTCTGTCTTTACTTAGATAGATAGATAGATAGATAGATAGATAGATAGATAGATAGATAGATAGATAGATAGATAGATAGATAGAAAGGAACTTTAAGCTAGATAGATAGATAGATAGATAGATAGATAGATAGATAGATAGATAGATAGATAGATAGATACGCATGCATGGAGGTCAGGTTATGTCGGGTTGATTGACTTAAAACCATATCACAGCTTGTTGGCTTATTTAATGTCAGTAAAAATGTGGATATATCCAGTTGATATCTATGTCTAGAAGTATCCAACCGGAAGGTAGAGCATTGTTTGTGATGCTTTTACTCCTCTGTAGTCTTATAAACCTTGACAACAGGACAAACAGGAAGACAGAAGAACCGCTATCAAATATACATTTGCTTCCTTGTGTATGTATATGTTGTTTGCACACGGATTTCATTAATAATTCCGCGATCTGACACGGTTATTAGCTTAATTTTTCCCTGAAATATTAATTATGTATCCTTTGTTTTATATGCACACACACACACACACAGAGGTCAACGGAGGGGTTGGGATCTATTGGTTTTCATTGGACTGGGAGAAGGAATTTAGTAGTGATTTCTCCTTGGTAGTGGGAGGTATGTGGCCTGACCATTGGGTTAGTAGTGGTAGGTTGTGGGGAAGTAACTGCTCGACCAAATTTTAAAAATGTTTTTTTTAATTATTGGGACTAATTGGGGAATAAGATAATTATTGTAATTTATACTTATTTCTATGGCGACACATACTTATGATCTCTCTTCGCTTGTTAAAGAGTATATTTTGGTCTTGAAATTTTAAAATTTTAATTTTTTCTGTCAAACATTGATTACACCTATCGCTTAAGCTATTAGGGGTCCTAGCCTTGTAGCATATTTTGTAGTAGTAGTAGTAATTGCGGAGATGTCGGGCTTTTTTATTTAAATTATCAGCAGGCTATATTTTGAATTGGGCTGTGTGAAAGAATATTTATCTACAAGCAATTTGTATTTTGCATAACAAAGAATAATTGAAGATGGAAAATTGACTGAAAAGACACCTGATCATTTAACAGACAAATAGCAATTTATATCAAAAGGTATACAGATGTGAAAGGTGAATGTTGAATGTGATAATTAATGTTCATTAACTATGAAATCAGTTCTGATTTTAAGATTAAATTGATAAAGTGAAGACTTCAAATGTTGTGCACAAAATGACTGTTAAAATGAATAAAAGTCTTTCACAATAAAGTTCTTAAGTGTATTCATTCAAAGATATGTCGATAAGAGTTTGTTAAATTTTAACGTAATTAAACAGAATTGAACTTAACTTTTTTTAATCATTTCACCCCAAGCAAGGCGGTGCCGCCATTGATGCGGGAAGGGCTACATAAGGGAGTTAAATTTTTAGGCTGGAGGTGAGTGAAGCAAAGACGAACAATCTATAGGGAGTAAAAGAGAATGAGCAAGAGAAGGATGCGAACACAGGAGTGAAGAAATTTGCTAAAGTAGAGAGAAAGGAAAGGAACAACATACAGGGGTGATATAGAAAGGGCTGAAGTTAAGTGGCGTTACGTGTTAAGTTTAACAAAAGAAAAAAATGATTGACCAAAACTCACAGATAAATCACAGACAAATATTTAATTAACAAAACACACTAAATAAAATATTTACAAATATACAGTTTTTGTTGCATTCAAAACAAGAAACATAGAGTTTACTACTGGCGAGTGTTACGAAGAGAGAATGGGAAGGTAATATGTCAAATATTTTTACCAAGTTAAATTGGCGAAGAAATTAAGTGCTATACTTTTTGGAAATCTTTAAGTGAGTATATAAGGAATAATTATTAGTTTGGTCAACGAAAGAGTCAAAAATATGTATTTACCCATATATACCCGGCACTTTTCTTAGAGATTCTTTCGGATGAATATAAATCCTTGAATCAAAGTCGGAGTTGATAATGCCAGCAAATCCTTTTAACAACTGAATACTCTCTTCCCAAAATCAATTTTTATAGGGGCTAACACATAATTTGCATATTTCTAGAACCTTTCGAATTCTCTCGATTTTATTCGATCATTCTACAATCTTCCAAAATGTTCTATTCGTAATTTCTCTATTTAACAACTACTTCATGAATTAAAACTTTATTGTAATAACAAGTAGTACTCAATAGAATCCCTTACTACAACTTTTAGACATTATTATTTTTTTATATATAAATGCATCCTCGTAACACTTCCCCTTTTCAAAATAAAAGATTTGAAATCATAATGAAAAACGTTTATGAGACAATATCAGTCATTTTTTTTTTGTTGTTGTAAAGCAATAAATCCTAATTTTTTATTTTGAAAAGTTACACTCTAGATAAAGCATCTGCATTAATATTGTTCCTTCCTTTAATGCGTTTTTTGATAATGTCATATTCTTGCAGGAGAAGACTCCATCTTGTAAGTCTTTGATTTTTGTTAGTCATTTTTTGAAGGAATGTTCGTAGATTATGGTTAGTACAAATCAGAACAGAATAAAAAGTAACATTGAGGTAATATTCAAAATGTTGTTGCGCTGATAACACTTCAAGCATTCCTTTTCAGTAGTGGAATATTTCTTCTGGTAGGTGTTTAACTTTTTTGAGAAATATCCAATGGGTCTATCGATGCCTTCTTCATTTTCTTGGATGTGGCATCGATTTCCAATTTAAATTGTTTTGAAAATACTGGAGTTGCCAGAGCTGGGCCACCAATGAGAGTTGACTTGATTCTGTTGAAAACCTCATTACAGGTTTCACTCGACTTGTATTTTACATCCTTTTTCATGAGGTCGGTGAGAGGACTTGGTATTGATGAGAAATCTTTACAAAATCTTCTGTAGAATCCAGCCATACCGAGAAATCTCATTAGTTGTTTTTTGTTAGTTGAAATAGGATACTTTAGGATAGCATCCATTTTTGCTGTGATAGGCTTAACCTGTCCCTGGCCAACGGTATGACCCAAATAATTTACTGTCGCATGACAGAATTCGCTTTTGTTTAGGTTCACACATAGGTTGGCTTCTTCCAGCTTAAGAAAAAATTGCTTGATGATGCGTACATATTCGTCACAATTTATGCTGTACACAATTACATCATCTATGTAGAACTCACATCCCTGAATTTCGTGTAGAAGAGAATGCATCATCCTTTGAAATGTTGCCGACTCATTTTTCATCCCGAACGGCATTACCTTATATTGGTATAAACCATCTGGAGTCACAAATGCTGAAATTTCTTTGGCATTGTCAGTTAGGGGTACTTGCCAATAAATTTTCATTAAATCAAGTTTACTGACATATTTCGCCTTGTCGATGTTGTCAATACAGTCATCAATTCTTGGAATTGGAAACGAGTCACTTTTGGTTATTTCATTTACTTTCGAATGTCCGTTACAAATCAGTAGGTTCCATCAGAATTTGGTATAAGAATACAAGAACTCCACTGACTGTTGCTTGGTTCAATGATGTCATTATCCAGCATGTATTTAATCTCTGCTCTCAACTGTTGAAGCTGGATTAGATTTACCCGGTAAAAATGTTGTTTGATCGGCTTTTCATCTCCAACTAAAACATCATGTACTGCGACTGTGGTTTTTCTAGGAACATCAAGAAAAAGATTTTTGAAATCATTGACCAAACCACGAATTTCTTTTCTTTTCTCATTTGATAAATGTTCAAATTTTACATTTAAATTAGATAGGATTTCCGAGTTTTTTAAATGACTTCTCTGATTCATGTTCTCCCTAATAACTGTATCTTTATTGTCTAAATCATCTTCAAATTTATTTATATTATTTATGTTTATTAACTGGTTTATTAGTTACATAATTTTTGTCGATATAACTTTTTAACATATTAATGTGGCAAATTCTTTTCTTTTTCCTTCGATCTGGGGTGCGGATGATATAATTTACGTCATTAATTTTCTTTTTTTTCTCATAAGGACCAAAATATTTTGCTTGTAGACGATGATTAGGAATTGGCAAAAATACTAAAACTTTATCACCATTTTCAAATTTACGATCTTTATTATTTTTACCATATCTAGACTTCATTTTAATTTGGGAGTTGTTTTTTTGTTTGTTTTTTTTTCTTGTGCTATTTTCAAAGCATTGTATGATTTCTCTTTAAAATTTGATACATAAACATGCAACTCATTTTCCGATTTTTTTAAAACTTCGAATGTTTCGCTAACATCGGCTAAACTTTAAATTTTTTCCACGGAAAAAGGCATGTTAATTTTTATCTTTTTTTATATTTTACAAAAGATTTTTAAATATAATTACTTTCTTTTTGCGAATTACGTATATTGACTTTATTTTGTTTGTTTTGTGTTTACGATATTATCAAGTTGGACGAGCCCTTAATTTTTGTAATTTATTTATTTATTTTTTATATTATCGAGGTGTACGAGCTCCTAAATTTTGTTATTTATTTATTTTTTTTTATATTATCGAAATGGACGATATTATATTATATTATACAGTCGGACGAGCCCCAAAGTTTCTTATGTGTTAAGTGTAACAAAAGAAAAAAATGATTGACCAAAACTCACAGATAAATCACAGACAAATATTTAATTTACAAAACACACCAAATAAAATATTTATAAATATACAGTTGTTGTTGCATTCAAAACAGGAAACAGAGTTTACTCCTGGCGAGTGTTACGAAGAGAAAATGGGAAGGTAAGGTGTCAAATATCTTTACCCAGTTAAGTTGGCAAAGAAGTAAAGTGCTATACTTTTTGGAAATCTTTAAATGAGTATATAAAGAATAATTATTAGGTCGGTCAATGAAAGAGTCAAAAATATGTATTTACCCATATAGTTCCATGAGGTTCTCCTTCAGGTTTTAGTTGGTCGGCACTTTTCTTAGAGATTCTTACGGCTGGATATAAATCCTAGAATAAAAACCGGTGTTGATAATGTCAGCAAATCCTTTTAACAACTGAATACTCTCTTTCCAAAACCTATTTTTATAGGAGCTAGCACCTAATTTGCATATTTCTAGACCCTTTCGAATTCTCTCGATATTACTTGATCATTCAATAATCTTCTAAAATGTTCTATTCGTAATTTCTCTATTTAACAACTACTTCATGAATTAAAACTTTTTTGTAATAAGAAGTAGGACTCAATAGAATCCCTTACTACAACATTTTAGACATTATTATTATAATTATTTTTTATATAAATGCATCCTCGTAATAGTGGATAAGAGAAGGAAATTGACTTTGCATTTATATTCCTGGAAGTTGCAGGCGAGCAAGTATACGGAAGAGAGTTCCAAAGGCGGGAAGCGCTAGAAAAGAAGCTGAAAAAATAGAAATAGCTGGTTGATCTAACTGTAAAAGGATGGGACCTTGTTGCCAGTCTGGTTACCGAAGTAAATTCTTCTAGAGTTAGCACCAGGGACCTAAGTTTATCAGAGCAGAAGCCATAAAAATATTTATAGAAGAGATAGCGGGAAGCCACAACCCGTCGATGAGAAAGTGCTTAATGATGATGATGATGACGATGATGATGATGATGATGACGATGATGATGATGATGATGATGATCATGATGATCATCATGATGATGATGATTCGTATTCAAAATTACTATTTAGTTTTGTACTAAGAAAAATGTGTTATCTGCGGATAGACTTCTCTCCTTCAGTAAAGTCGAATGACGTTTGAATATCGATTCAGAGTTGAAATCCGGGCGGTAGTGAATTCAACTGGAATTCGAACTCGGCTTCCCGATTTCTCTTTCCGAGCCGGTATCCACTGAACCACAACGCACTTCCCTTCCCGCAGTATTTTCTATTTTCTTCAACGGTAGACTAGTAGCCAACCAAGGATAAAAACTCTAATCCATAGCTGGAGAGAAAAAAGAGACGGATTTCTTAATGTTATTTGCTCGTAAGTGAATGCAACGAATTCAACAAGAATTCGAACATGGCTTTCCGATTTCTCGTTCCGAGCCGATATCCACTACACCATCACGTATGTATGATATAGTAATATAAACTACATAATGCAGTGCTTTAATATAAACTATAACGTCCAAACAAACTAGTGATCCAAAGAAATAGACGACCTTTATACATAACTAGCAGTATAACCCGGCGTTGCTCGGGTGTAATGAAAGCTTTAAAACTAATCCATGGTCCTGGAGCTCAGACTCTTTGGACGTTGGCACGAAAGACTGAAAAGAAAAATGAATGGATGTAAGTCAAATTTTGATTTCCTGGTATCGATATCAAATAAGTTTTTTTCGTCGTAAACTGAATTTTGAAGGCTAAATAAGTCCTCTGAGTAAATGGTATCATGGCTGAGACTAAGAACTACAATTATACTGACTTAGAGCCAAACCCGAAGCAAAGACTAAAATAAAAGGGCTGAAAAAATACAGACAGGCAGATAAACAGACACACACACAAACATCTTGCCTTTTATATATATATATTACCTATTTTCTGCTCTATTGTAAGAACTGCAACCTTGAAACTTCTGAATAACGTTTCTTATGTCTTTGTCCATTAGTGTATCAAATTTGATTAAAATCGGACCACTCCTTCTATAACCCGATTTTTTTCGATTATCGTTTTTCGATATTTAGCGGGGGTACCTCGATACAAAACCTAGCTAAGAACACTCGCAGTAACTTATATTATGACTGTGTAAATTTTCAAGAAAATCGGTTCAGCAGTTTCGGAGTCTATAGGTAACGGACACATACACACAGACACACACACAGACAAAGTTCCATTTATAAATAAGTTTAGATATAGATTACATATATATGCTCGAGTCTATTTAATATGTATTTTTAGAAAGTGAGCATGCGCAAGTGAGAGCAAATACTTTGCTTTGGGTTTCTTGTTGGTACTTTCTACGCCTGACCTTTAGTATTTTTTCCTTCTGACAGCCGTATATTATTTACACAGGTAAAGCCCACCTGGACGTCGTCTGAGTGTTGACAGATGCGACTTTGCCTATCAGTGATGTACAGCTGCATCATTCATGTTGTCATTTCTCTGTTATTACCCCCGGATGTCATCGCTATGACGAGTGTTCAATTGTCTATTCCAGACAACATGTCAGCTTCATCATTTTTCACTTTGTGAACAAAAACAGTAAAACCATGTACTCACGATTTGCGTGCGCTATACTTCCAAGAAAACAGGTCGTGCCTTTTCTTCTTAATCAACACCGGAAATCATGCCTTTTTACTCGAACTCTCACTTGGAGAGGTTCGTTTTTCTTCTCATCTTATCGTCTGGTTCCACAAAGTTACAAACAGAGAATTTTAAATAGTTTCATTTGTACACTCTTACTTCTTTCAATTATGAGCTGCACTCATATTTATGCTTGTTATTGCAATATCTTTTTAAGTTATTAAGCTCAAATATTTAATGATGCACAAGGAGAGTTTCCAAGGCTGTTGTTGTGAAATCCACAACGAACTTATTTCCTTATTACATATTATAATACATCAAAAAATTCAAACGGGTAAAACGTGAAATTTTCACTGATGCTACAAGTAATATCATAATGTATTTTTTGTAATCAAGTAATTTTTTTTTTTTTATCATATCACACCGAGCAAGGCGGTAACGCCAGTGATGTGCAGGGGGCTACGTAAGAGTGAAAAGATTGGAAAAGAGAAAGCCGGAAACCATATCCTAAACAGGGAACAAGGGATGAGTCTCTTCACCTGTTCAATAGACGTGGGTGGAGTGTGAACCGGGTGATAGTTTAGTCTATCTACTCCAATTGAAAAAAATTAAAAAAAAGAAAAGAGTGAAAATATTGGAAAAAAGAAAACCGGAAACCACATCCTAAACAGGGAACAAGGGATGAGCCTCTACACCTGTTCAATAGACGTGGGTGGAGTGTGAACCGGGGGATGATCATAATGTAATTTTTATAATCAATTCACCCCGAGAAAGCTGATAAAATCACTAAGACTCAAAGGGATAATGGAATTGAAAGCTAATTCTAAACAGTAAACAAGGGATAAATCTCTTCTCCTGTTCAAAAGACCGGATATGAATATAAACTGAATGACAGTTAAATCTGTTTACTCCTTCACAAAATATAATAATAATATAACATAAACTATATACAATATATTTATGTTTCTGTGTGTGTGTGTTTCATTAAATAATATAGACATCAGACAACTAACAATCAACAGTTTATTACGAATATAGCAACAATCAGTCAGTCAGTTAAGTGCCATACGTGAAACACGCTTGGGCGATCATTTCTGGGCAGAAGATTATCCCGCAGTAGGTTGCCATTGCTTTCTGCGGTAGACTGGTTGCCAGCCAAGGCTATAGAACCCAATCTGTCCTGTTATTTAACTCATAACTGGAAGGAAGAGACGGATTAAAACCTTTCCCAAGGGTATTTGTGCGTAAGTGAATGTAAGGAATTCAACTGGAATATCGAACTCGGCTCTCCGATTTCTTGTTCCGAGCCGATATCCACTGGGCCACCACGCACATCCATTTTACAAGTTTCAACTAATTTCCAGTCAGCTCCCTTATATTGAAACGCTTATTTTGAAAAACAAATTTCATAACTACAACAGATAAATTTTAAAAAGATCAAAAGTACTTGGGAAAAAAAAACTACGACACCTTCCTTGATGAATTTCATCTAACATAGAGAAACTGATTAGACAACAAATACCAATATAAAGAATAAGTAGGATATATATATATATATATATATATATATATATATATATATATATATATATTTAATGATGTATTGAATATGTGATGTAATGAATATGCATACACCTTGGTTCTCACAGTAATATAATTGGCTGATGTCAGCCATATTACAGACTAAGGTGAGGACGTCTATTAGTCTACGGCTATGGGTCTACGTTTGTTGACTACGCCTACGTCTCAGCATACTACATACGACTACCACAAGTACCGGTCCATTACATTTGCCAAAACTGTTTAGCTACTTCGAATAATATATATATCCCTTTCCAGGACATACCAATATATATGCTCTACTTTTGTATTGAGCAATTTTTAAAGTAAATATCTAACTGTGGAATATACTTCCATTAGTAATCATTACTTATATATATATATATATATATATATATATATATATATATATATATATATAGGGTGGCTACAAACTATCTAGCTGATTTTGAAAAGTCATAACGAAAAACTTCGAAGAGGTGACAATTTTCTGTTGCTTATTAAAGTGCTATTAAAAAGATTCTTTTAATTATTCAGTCCGCATGTTTTTATGGAAACAATATGTATTATTATATTATCTGTACATAATTTGAATTATATGTATAGTATATATTATTATATATTATTATATGTATAGTATATATTATTATATATTATTATATGTATAGTATATATTATTATATATTATTATATGTATAGTATATATCGCGAAAAGAAAATGATGATATAATCAAGAAGTTCATTTTCTTCACTACTTCGAGAAAAAGGTTAGGAAGGAAACTCCTGTCGATAGTGGAAAGAGCAATAACAGCTGCTGGAGTTTGGAAACCAATTTTTCTGAAAACTGTTTTAAGAGAACGATTTTATAAATTTCAACTGGCTGCTCGATGAATGAATACTGATTGTTTCCATATAATGAAATAGGTAATATTACCTTTAGCATTATATCGACAATTGGCACCAATGAAACATGGGCAATTACATCACAAACCAAATAAGCTTAAATATAGATGAGCGGGACACAAAGTTTAAAATGAATAAATAATTAATTAGTAAAGTTGCTGAGTCAGATCAAACAAACTTAAGGCATAGTCGAACGTGGTTGCACCAATATTTCAAACAAGAGCCAATGGTGCCAATGAAAACAACGCTAATTCTTTAACCGTCAATTCAGCTTAGTATGGCATAAGGTTTACTGTGGGAAATGTAGAAGCTACAAATGTTATGTTATGAAATTCCTAATTAGGTTGTGTAAATGGATGGCGTTGTGATGTAATGGAAATCTGAGAGTCGAGTTCGAATTCCAGTCAAATTCTTTTCATTCACTTACGCACAAATACATTTCTTCTCCCTCTAGCTATGGGTTAAATAGCAAAACAGATTGGATTCTATAGTCTTGGTTAGCTACCGCAGAAATTAATGGCAATTTACAAGGGGAAAATCTTCTACCTAGTCTCGAAAAAGACATGATCGTCTAAGCGTGAATTACGTACGGCACTTGACTGACTAAAATGGATTGCTGAACAGTACTTAGACGGAAGAGCGAAAATACATGTGTGTGTGTGTTTGTGTGCTTGTGTGTGTGTGTTTGTGTGTGTGCTTGTGTGTGTGTGTTTGTGTGTGTGCTTGTGTGTGTGTGTGCGTGTGTGCGTCTGTGTGCGTGTGCGTGTTTGTGTGTGTGTGTGCGTGTGTGTGCGTGTGCGCGCAAAAGTAAACATATTTTTCATGTAGATTCATGTTGTTTTTTAATCCAATAAAGGTTTGATGAAATTAAGAGCAACCATTAATTAACTAATTCCAAAATTTCACGCTAACCCTGACCCTGACACATTACAGTTTGTTTCAAATCAGTTGAGACCGAGGGTTAACTTAAACGGCTTCATAAAAAGTGCTTCCATTATCTTTAAAAGACTTTTGCGATTAGATGTTTTAGAATAAAACATTTATGAAATAGAGTTGTTATTAATATATGTGTGTGTGTCTGTGTCTGTGTGTGAGTGTTTGTGGGTGTGTTTCTGTATTGGGATCAAATATGGACGAGAATCCAACGAAATAATTGAGATAAGGAACAAACAATAAACGTTTATAAATCTAATGATTCACATTTATTAAACCTTCATCATAGACTGATGAATGGGGAAAAATTAAAGAAAAAAATACTGATTTTTTCGTATTGCTTTTCTCCTATTTGTCTTGTCAAGCGTTCGTGTGTATAATTTATGTAAATGTATCATATTTCTAGTTTTTCAATGTGTAATCTGGATGATAATATATATTCGTATGAAACAGTCTGTTACTGCACTGTTTTGCCTAAGTGTCCACTTTTATCTTTACATACATTCTCTTCCTAATACTGAGCACTTTTGCACATCAATATAACGTATATATCATTTTGGCATATATATATATATATATATATATATATATATATATATATATATATATATATATATATATATCCAAGTGAAGAGAAACAACAGTTTTACAATTCCGAGTTCCGAGTTTTTTTAGAAAAGTGCTCAATGCAATAAATATTGTAAAGCATAATATAATCATATTTAGATACAAATAATTCTTGGTTAGCTTTGTTGTTTTTTTTCTTTTTTTATTCATATACCAGCAACTGCAAACCACGGATAATTTTGCAATTCAATACTTTAATTAGTTTGCATATTTTTTACCTATCAGTATTCATTCATCGAGTAGCCAGTTGAAATTTATACACTCGTTCTCTTAAAACAGTTTTCAGAAAAATTAGTTTCCAAACACCAGTAGCTGTTATTGCTTTTTTCACTATCGACGGTAGTTTCCTTCCTAACCTTTTTCTCGAAGTAGTGAAGAAAATGAACTTCTTGATTATATCATCATTTTCCTTTCGAGATATATACTATACATAAAAACATGTGGACTGAAACATAAAAATATTATATTGATAAATAATTAAAAGAATTTTTTTAATAGCACTTTGATAAGCAACAAAAAATTGTCACCTCTTCGAAGTTTTTCGTTATGACTTTACAAAATCAGCTAGATAGTTTGTAGACACCCTATATATATATATATATATATATATATATATATATATATATATATATATATAAGTAATGATTACTAATGATGCCAATACGTCTCTGAATTCAGAATTATTGAGAAATAATACATATCAGCTGTGGAATATGATATCACGCTTTTTCGCTTCTCAGCGCGGAAATTATCTGCGAATTAAAGTTATTTTTCTGCAGTATCTTGAATCCCACTTGTAATCTTTAGAGGCGTAATGTAAACTTTTTCTATATTTGTCGTAATTTTCTGTAATTATGACTATTTGTTACAAGTATTATTAAGCAAGAATCATGATGGTTATTTTTGCTACTATAATTTTGTTTGTTTTCTTATATTTAATCTTTTACGATTCCTGTTCTCCACCTAGAAACACGTTTTAATATTTTATAAGTATTTCCAAGAAAAAATACCTTCAGCTGTGCATAGAACAGGTTTTCTTTATGAGAAAGCAGTCTGGTTATGAGAAAGCAGTCTGGGACAACTTACGGCCCAATATAACGAAAGCTCCTATACATATCAAGCTTCTTCACACATGCTACCTCCAAAATTGTTGCCCTGATCTCGGAACGGATCCTTTCTGGGATGGGGTGTTTTTATATCCAAAAGAACTTTCAAGGAAAAACAAACAGTTAACCCTGCTTTACTCCTGAATATGCTGCCGCTATAGCTGACTGGAACCACATCAAAATCTATCGCAAAGAAAGGAGTAGTCTTTCAGCCCCCTCCCCAATCACTGGACGAGATTTCTTGCAAACGCAAAGTGAATCTACGCTCGAGCTGTCTAGGCCAAGAAACAAGATCGTATCCTCCTCGACAGACAAGCTAAACCACTTTGCCTCGATCTTTGCCTCACAACCAACATTTGATGACAAAGTTCATCCCCTTTGAAGCTACGCGCGAGCTGTCTAGGCCAAGAAACAAGATCGTATCCTTCTCGACAGACAAGCTAAACCTCTTTGCCTCGATCTTTGCCTCACACCCAACATTCGATGACAAAGGTCATCCCCTTTGAAGCTACGAGCGAGCTGTCTAGGTCAAGAAACAAGATCGTATCCTTCTCGACAGACAAGCTAAACCTCTTTGCCTCGATCTTTGCCTCACACCCAACATTCGATGACAAAGGCCATCCTCTTCCCAATTTCCCAAGTCTCACTGAACACAATCTCAATATTATATCCTTGTCAATAAAAAAAGTCTCGACCTGAACCCTGGTCCGGATTAAATTCAATCAAGATCTTAATGAATATCAATCCAGCATTATTCCCGATTCTAGCAAAATTAATTAACCCCTGCTTGAAGGGGAGATCTTTCGCACGTGGAAGGTGGGAATCGTATATTCGGTTTTCAAGAACGCGGGCAACCGATCTTCCCTGTCCCAGTTTGGATCCATCTGTCTTCTCAGTATCATCAGCGAATTATCAACAAGAAGGTCGTCGATCACCTGGATAGGAAAAACCTCTTGTGTGATGAACAGTACGGATTTCCATCAGCCTGATCCACTGCTGATATCATTACACATAGAATTAGTGAGGCCCTTGATGACACACATTCTACAAGGTCCAAAGCATTAGATATGTCGAAGGCGTTCGACAAGGTTTGGTACAAAGGTACATAATCTTTCAGACTATAGAATCACTAAAAGAATTTAATTTATTTTAAAATCCTTCCTCTACTTTTGAAGGTAGCTATTAACAGCCATTCTCCGGGGTCCCTGGCAGTTAACGCAGGCATCCCCCACCCAGTGGTCACTTCTCGGGCCAACGCACTTTCTGATTTACATAAATGATCTACCTAAGAATATACTTCATCATTTGTAAACATCTATGTTTTTGATACGACGATATACTAGTGTAAATGACGATTAGGGATTGGCGGCTGACCTCTCTTCTGATATGACGCTAACTTCCCAGTAGGGCAAAACTGGCGGGTTACATTTAATGCCTCTAAAACCAAAATGATTACATTCTATCATCACTAATTAGACCCAAAACTACCACCAGCAACGACGAACAGTTGTTCCTTCTAGGAATCTCTGTGCCTTGAGAGTATATTGGGACTCAGACACACACCTGACCTCTGTATAATTCTTATAAAGATGTGGGTAAAATAATCGGTTCCCTATACCGCTTCAGTAAGTACCTGACTCTTCAGTCTATCCTTTACCTTTGTAAGAGTCAAATGAAGTTGAAAATGGAGTACTGTTGACATATCTGGTTGTAGCAACTCAGATTTCATTTCCCAATACTGACAGACTTCCAAAGCACCTACGAGTCCTTGTTAAAAAATTATTTATTATTATTAGGATTATAAACCCAAACTGTTTACATTCCATCACCGCCAATCAGGCCCCGATCTACCACTAGTCGGATGTCTTCACGGGGAGGCTCTATGACTGGAGAGTATATTAGGTCTCCAACTCAGAACTGACCTCTGTATAATTATTATATACGATCCATCGCTAAAGATGTGGGTTTAATGATCGGCTCCCTATACCGCTTCAGTAAGTACCTGACTCTTCATGAGACCAAAAACGAAGTACTGTTGCCATATCTGGTAGTAGCAACTCAGATCTCATTTTCCAGTACTGATAGAGTTCCAAAGTACCTACGAGTCCTTGTTGAAGAAGAACGATTTTCCACACCTCAACCTCTCTCTCGCAAAGCGGATGAGGCGAGTCTCTCACTGATCTATCGCTACTACCATAAAGATTGCTTGGATGAATTGCATCACCTGGTTCTACCCGGTCAGATCTTCACGGTTAGCACACTCTATGCTACTTACATAGTAGTAAAATTTATTCACTACTTCCATATTTTATTGGCGAGAAGTAAGTTCCACTCAAACAGCCTCTTCCCACAAACCACAAACAGATTCTAATCTAAAGTCAACTGTCAATATAAACTCCCCATTTACGTAATCCTTTACCTTGATGTCTTCACGCGGAGGCCCTGTGTCTTGAGAGTATATTGGGCCTCAGAATCACACCGGATCCCAAGTGAAATGCCTATATACGATCCATCGCTAAAGATACGAGTAAAATGATCGGCTCCCTATACCGCTTCAGTAAGTACCTGACACTTCAGGCTATCCGCTACCTTTATAAGAGCCAGATGTGAGCGAAAATTGAGTACTGTTGACATAACTGGTAGTAGCAACTCAGATCTCATTTTCCAATACTGTTCTAAAGCACCTACGAGTCCTTGTTGAAGAATTATTTATTATAATTATTAGGATTATAAACCCAAACTGCTTACATTCCATCACCGCCAATCAGGCCTCGATCTACCACCAGTCGGATGTCTTCACGAGGAGGCTCTATGACTGGAGAGTATATTATGTCTCAGACTCACACCTGACCTCTGTATAATTCTAATATACGACCCATCACTAAAGATGCGAGTAAAATGATCGGCTCCCTATACCGCTTCAGTAAGTACCTGACTCTTCAGGCTATCCTCTAAGACCCAGATGTAGCCGAAAATGAAGTACTGTTGCCATATCAAGACAGAAGCTACCTACACCTCACTTTCCAGTCTTGAGAGAGTTCAAAAGCGTCTCTTAGGTCATGTTTGAAGAAGAATTATTTTCCACACTCCAGTCTCTCTCTCTCTCACAGGCGGGTGTAGCGGCTCCCTTACTGCTTTATCGTTACTGCTATAGAAACTGTTGGGACGAACTGCATATCTCTCTCTCTCTCTCTCTCTCTCTCTCTCTCTCTCTCTCTCTCTCTCTCTCTCTCTCTCTCTCACCCCGTTCTAGACTACTTAACAGGCAGTTAACTCGCCTACAATATCTGAAAAATGAGTCAAAATTGTATTTTGGTAATATTGTCTTCCGAAATTTTCACTCAGATTTCAGTCTTTTTATTCTCTGCATGGTAGTTGGTTGGATTAGTATCTTTTTCCTTTTTTTTGTCTTTCCTTTTTTTTTTTTTTTTGTTGCTTGTTACTAACTTTTTTAGCTTTTAAGTTTTGTTTCGACTTATACAAATTAAAACTTAGTAAATTTTTTAATTTCCTTTTTTCCTTTTTTTTTGTTTTTTTGAGTAGATAGTACCTACTATCGCCCGGTCTCACACTCCACCCACTTCTTTTGAACAGGAATAGATGTGATCGCCTTGTTTCTTGTTCCCGGTTCATCTCCCTTCTCCTTCGGTCTTAGTATTAGTTCAGCTGGAAACTCTTTGCATTTGTTGAGTATGGTGGCAACGTCACTTCATTCTGAGGGTATCGGGTTAGCAGTTTCCTGGTTGCTGCTTCCGACTGGTAGTTAGAAGCCCGAACTCTTGCGTAGCGTCTTGAGAGGCTGCTCTGATCAACAGTTGAATAATATCGGGGTTCCTGTAGTGCCATATCGCGCATGGACGGGCGTCCATGCATGAACCTCCGGTGGGCAACCCCGAGGCCACATTATGTCGCAGGCTGCAAACAGTTACCGACTGATTCTACTCTAGATCTCTCTCTTTAACTAAATCACAGCGAAAACAAACAAACAAAATAGCAAAACTAAACCCGCTAGTCAGAAAACGCCCAAACCTGTCTGCATCTCTTTCACAAACATACGAGATATCCGCACTAACTTTTACAGCGTAGAATCATTCATTCAAACTAACACACCTGATATCTTAGCCCTTGATTCTTCTATCCCCTCTTCTGAGATTTACGTTCCTGGTTACCTTCCCCTCTTCAGGAAGGACTCCAATGTCCATATGCATGGGTTTAGTGTTTGTCAGCGAACACCTCCTCCTAGCTAGGGTGACATCTCTTGAATCTCTGGATCATTCCTTCATGTGCTTCCGTCTCTCACTTCTAAGCTCGGTTAGCTATCTCTTCTTTTGCTACCGCTCCCCCTCCTCCTCTGACTGTTCGGTACTTGACAGCATCTCTGACAATATCGACATAGCCATTTCTTCTTATCAATCTGCCCATATATTTGTGTTTGGTGACTTTAACGCCCACCAGACCAAGTTGCTGGAGAACTCTGCCACCGACCTTGCTGGTGTCCACACCATAAATTTTTCAATCACCTAATCCCTTACGCAAGTGGTGAACTTCAACACGCGTTTCTCTAATAACCCTAACGGAAGGGACTCACTACTAGACCTCTGCTTCACTTCCATCCCCGACTCTTGCACTACCAAACAGCTCTGCTCTCTCGGAAACTCCGTAGTTTCCGGCAACATCTCATTCCACTCCCACCCTACCAAGAAACCCAGACCAGCAGAATATCCTACTGCTACCAAAGAGAAGACTGGAATTCGTTTTTAGTCTTGTAATTTCGGCGCCAAAGACTACTGGCGACTCTGTATAAGCGTGTGTAACAAGAGTAAGTGCTCAATAACCCCGCTAATCAATGAATTTGAGGTCCTCACCTCCTCAGAGGACAAAGCTAAATGCTTTGCTCGCAGATTCTCCACCAATTCGAGACTGGGTTCGTCTAGAGTTTCGACACCCGACTTCCCACCTAGAACTGAGACTCAACTGAATGACGACCACATTACACCCTCGCTGGTTTCTAACGTAATCTCAAAAATTGACCCTAACAAAGCGAGCGGAGGGGACGAAATCCCAATCATCGTCTTGAAGAAATGTGCCCCTGAACTCTCCTCTGTCCTTTCTAAGCTTTACAACTTCTGCCTATCTGCTTCCTGCTTTCCTGTCTGTTGGAAGTCTTCCTCTGTAGTTCCTATATTTAATAACACTGGAGAACCCTCGAACCCCGCAAATTACCGCCCTATCAGCCTTCTTCCGTTCTTTGGCAAAGTGTTCGAAGCCATTATCAACACCGAGGTGGTTCAGCATCTCACAGCCCACGGGCTCCTCTCGGATAAACAGTCTGGTTTCCGCTTCACCAGGTCTACTGCTGATATGCTAACGACCATGACCGAGTATATATACGACAAGAACCGTTGCCTTCGACAGAGTCTAGCATGCTGGCCTTCTATGTAAACTGCGGAGCTATGGTATAACTGGACATTTGTTTAACCTAATCCAATCTTTCCTCTCTAACCACACATTGAAGGTGGTATTAAACGGACATGCCTCCCAGAACTACCATATGAACGCGGTTGTCCCTCAAGGCTCTATCTTAGGTCCTACGCTCTTTCTGATCTACATTAATGATCTCCCCGATTCCATAAGATCCCAAGTAGGCATGTACACCGATGACACCACAGTTTACTCTCGCCTCGCTCAAACATCTGGTGTGGACGACAAAGCGAACATCGCTGCAGAGATTGAAAAGGACCTCCAATCTGTAGTGAACTATGGTAAGAAATGACTCGTAAATTTCAATTCTTCCAAAACGAAGCTGCTATCAATTAGCCATCACAGACAATCGCACCTACCTCCCATTAGCATGGAACAGGCTTGCCTCCCAGAGAGTAAAACACTACGTCTGCTTGGCCTCACACTCTCAGCGGACCTCAAGTGGAATGACTATACCGAATCCATTGCTAAATCCGCTGCTATGAAAGTCGGTTCTCTGTGCAGGGCCCGGAAGTTTTTTCCGTCTGAATCTATCCTGCACATATATAAATCTACCATCCGCCCGTGTATTGAATACTGCTGCCATATCTGGTCGGGTGCCCCTGCTATTCTCCTCAGGGTTCTTGACAAAATACAACGGAGAATCTGTAATGTGATCGATACCGACTTGGCAGACCGGCTGCAGTCACTCTCTCACCGGCGTGATGTGGCTTCCCTGTGCCTCTTCTATAAATACTTTCACGGTTTCTGCTCCGATGAACTTAGATCACTGGTGCCCCCTAGGTACGAATTTGCACGAGATACTAGATTAGCAACTAGGTCCACCCTTTTACAGTGAAACCGACAACATGTAATCGCAAATTCTACTCCAACAGCTTCTTTTCTCGCACTTTCCGCCTGTGGAATTCTCTTTCACATACTTGCTTCCCCGACAGCTACAATCTCCAGGAGTTTAAATGTAAGATCAATAGATACGTTTTAACACACTAACTCGCACCCATTTTCTCAAACACTCTTCCTATGTACATCCTTACCCGTCTATCACTCTCCTTCTGACATTTCTTATATCTAATCACTCTCTCATCACCTTCCCCTATGTAATCCCCTGCACAATAGTGGCAGTGGAATGCCTTGCTTGGGGTGAAATGATTTTTAAAAAAAAAAAGATCTTAACTTCACGGCAAGCACCCGCCATGCTACTTACATAGTAGAAAACCGCCCACCCACACTCACTCTCTCTGTATGCCATCGGTTAGAAGTAAGTTTAACTCAAACAGCTTCTTCTCGCAAAGCACGGAACCAACTCCCCAGAGGATGTTTCCCTGATCACTAAAATCTTTACTTGTCCAAGTTTAGAATCAACCGTTATCTTCCCCTCCTATTCGAATAAATTACTCCTCGAATGGCCCCAGTGCCTTGTACAGAGTGAAATATAGTGTTAAAAAAGATTTTCAGAAATTGTCTAATAAAATACAACATTGTTTTACTCATCGTTCGCCCAATTAAATGTTATAATACATAAATCAGTACATCAATTACGACATATTATTTCGCAGTCAATCAACACCTATTTATCATCTATCAAAATTCCTCAATTGTATATTACTAGCAGTATAGCCCGGCGTTGCTCGGGTGTAATAAAAGCTTTAAAACTAATCCAGGGTCCTGGAGCTCACACTCAGCTTAAAAAATATTTGTGTGAAGTTTGGTGAGAATTGGATAAAAATTGTGGATTTGTATAAAGGACATACAGACAGATAAACAGACACACACACAAACATCTTGCCTTTTATATATATATATATATTACCGATTTTCTGCACTATTATAAGAACTGCAACATTGAAACTTCTGAAGATCGTTTCTTATGTCTATGAGTGTATGAAATTTGATTAAAATCGGACCACTCCTTCCATAACCCGATTTTTTCGATTATCGATTTTCGATATTTATCGGGGGTATCTCGACACAAAACCTAGCTAAGATCACTCGCAGACGCTTATAGTACAACTGTGTAAATTTTCAAGAAAATCGGTTCAGCCGTTTCGGAGTCTATAGGTAACGGACACACACACACACACACGCACACACACACAGAGACAAATTTCCATTTATAAATAAGTTTAGATTAAATTACTCCATGTCTATCAGTTACAGCATCAAATGTACTCACAATTTTTCCAAATTCTTAAAGCAACACAAACTAATATATTTTCCCGTCACTTGATATAGAAACATAACTAGATTCCACGTTCACCCATCACGCCTAATATTCTCAAGAAATTATTACACGCCTGTACAACTAAAATCTCCATCTACGACCATGCCGTCGACATTTATAATCAAACTAACGGATTTACTATGAGAAATCCACTTAGACCCTGCTTCTCAAACTACTACATGTCTAAAGTTAAAAACATGATATGCAAGCAAGTTACTCAACATAAAATTTATGTCCGTTATGGAGATGATATTTTTATTTTAACACATGAAAAATAAAAAAAAACGTAACCTTGTCTGATGTATATATATATGAAATTATTTTATACATATACATGCATATATATATGTATGAAATTATTATTATATATATATATATATATATATATATATATATATATATGAAATTATTTATACATATACATGCATATATATATATATGAAATTCACATATATATATATATATATATATATATATATATATTAAATTATTTTACATATATATATATATATATATATATATATATATATATATATATATAGTTATCCACCGACAGATCTGTTTCGCTGTATCACAGCTCTTCAGTACGGTTAGACATCCGATTGCTTTTTACCCAGGATTGAAACCCGACTGAATATATATATATATATATTTTTCTCCAGTTTCTGAAAGGATTTTTCGGTTGCTGAGGTGATGTGTTATCCCCCGTGGGGATTTTCACATCGAAATGTTCATTCAACATCATTGAATTAATCCTTTTTTAATTTATATCTATATATATCTATATATATATATATATATATATATATATATATATATAGTTATCCACCGACAGATCTGTTTTGCTGTATCACAGCTCATCAGTACGGTTAGACATCCGATTGCTTTTTACCCAGGATTGAAACCCGAGTGAATATATATATATATATATATATATATATATATATATATATATATATAAGAAATTGTTTTCATATAAAGTGTATCAAAGAACAAAATTCATAAAAAGACCAGAGGGAAAACTATTCTTAGCCGACCCATTTCGTATTCGGAGGCAATTTATCAAGGGAAATGTAGGATTTTTTTTTTACAGGTGTTTATACACAAAGCGAAGATGTCATTGGTTTATGAAAGCTTTTAAAATTAAGAACTTTCATGAATGTTTATCAAATGATTTAAAGATCAACCAAAACATATGGAGGATGCAAAGTGTCATAATTTAAAATCTGGTAAAAGTAAGCTAGTAATATTCAGCAAATATTAATTTTTTATAAGCACGTGAAACAAAACAAATCCAACATTGCCTTGATAAAGTCACTCAGAGGACGAAACGCTTCGACTAAGAATAGTTTTTCCTCGTCTTTTTATTCATATACATATATATACATATATATATATGTATACATTAAATTATTTTCGGATAAATTGTAGATATAAATTTTCAAGGTGTGTTAGAAATACCACTGCTCACTACTCGACTCACTTCTTCAAGTTGTGCCACATGAAAAAACATTAGAATTTACTTAGGGATCTATTATTGCTGAAGCCGAGTACTTTTCAGCAGTCTATTCTATATGCATATATACACGTGCGAAGTTTTATCTCTTTAATTTTCTTTTTAATGGATACTCGTATTTGAGTGCGAAGTATGTTTATTTTTTGTATGTATGTATATATATATATATATATATATATATATATATATATATATTTTATTTATTATAAATTATGTTTTAGAACATGTACATATTTTTTTCTATATATTTCCTCTTCTCTACAATCATATGATTGTAGAGAAGAAGACATATATACAAAAAATTATGTACATGTTCTAAAACATAATTTATAATAAATATTCACAGCTCTATACATCATATATCGAGCACTGTTTTAAATTAATGTTTTAGGCGGGAAAAAATTTTCTTTTCTCTCCTCGTTCTGTACTCACTCAGATATATATATATATATATATATATATATATATATATATATATATATAGTTAAACAGTACATTGTAATTTCCATAATTTCCTCTGACCTTAATCGTTTAAGAAATTGTTTGAAAATATATATCTTCCGGCTGGAATCGAACCTGCAAAACTCCCACTCCGATGTGAGAGTTTGCAGGTTCGATTCCTGCCGGAAGATAGATATTTCCAAACGATTTGTCAAACGATTAAGGCCAGTGGAAATGATAATCTACTGTTTAGCTATACACACACACACACACACACACACACGCACACATACACATTGCATAAGTGAATGCAAAGTGTTCGATTGGAATTGGAACTCGGCTCACCGATTTCCCCCTTCGAGCCGACATCCACTGCACCACAACACACATCCGTCACTAAACGCTTACAGCATCTAGTATTCCCAAGCGGTCACCCATCTAAGTACTGACCAGGCTCAGCGTTGCTTAGCTTCGGCGATCGAGCGAGAATCGGTGTATTCAACGTGATATGACCGTAAGCATATATATATATATATATATATATATATATATATATATATATATATATATATATATATATATATATATGTATGCATGTGTGTGTGTTTTTGCTTATATATGTGTCTGTTTCTGTGTGAGTCTCTGTGTCTCTCTGTATGTATATTATTAATTCATCTTCTTCGTTTCAATAAATTATAAAATAAACCTACAAGTGCATTCTTTTTTCTTTTCAATTCTGCTATAGAGGAAGAGAAACAGAAAATATCGCGCCTCCAATCAAATGAAAAGCAGCATTAAATACCCTAAATTAATTTACTCTATAGATCTTTTCATTTAGTCACATCCGACTTTTTATCTGTCTTCTTTTCATTGGATATATAAAAAATTTCATTCGAGGAGATCAAATCTAAAATCTAAAAATTCATTTCACGTTTCATATTCAGTAACTTCTTATTTTAAACTGAGGCTTTTTTCGGAATCTTTGAGGTTATGAGATTGCAAACAATAAAGATTTATCTGAAGAGTAATTGAAATCTTTTTAAAATATTCCTTTTTAAAATATTCCTTTTCTTTGTTCATCCGCTTCAGTTAATTGGAAATTAAATGGAAGCCTGAAAAGGGAAATAAAAAAATAACATTAATCAATTCTTTGAATAATCATTTCATTAATAATACCATATTAATCAAAAATTATTTGCACTTTCGCCATGACGTATACTTAGGTTTCTTACAATGCCTTCTGTTCATGCATGGGTATAGATGGTACTATTGTGGTCACGTGACCGAAGTGTGATCAAGCATGATCCCGTCAGTTTTCTTCCTGCTGTTACAGCGTAAACATGGCTGCTCCGCTATCAGTGTGCACAAAGGATGAACAAAGAGGAGTGATCCGAATCTGCATAGAACATGGTCAAGTCACTTTCTCACCGGCACAATCTGGCTTCCCTGTGTCTCTTCTACAAATACTTTCACGGCATCTGCTCCGATGAACTTAGCTCACTGGAGCTTCCTATATATATGAATTTACTCGAGCCACAAAATTAGCAACTAAGTCCCACCCTTTTACTGTGAAATCAATAAATTGTAAACGCGATTCTACTCCAGTAGCTTATTTTTCTCGCACGTCCCGCCTGTGGAATCCCTTCCGTTCACTTGCTTCCCCGACAGCTACAATCTTCAAGAATTCAAATGCAAAGTCATCAGTATTCTCCTATCTCACTAACCTGCATCCTCTCTCATGCTCCTTTCTCGTCCACTCTCCTCTCATCAGTACTCTCATCCTTCTCTTACCCACTTCCTGACGCCTCCTGTAACCTGTCACTCTTTCTCATAACTTTCCTTCTATGTAACCCCCTGCACAACAGTGGCAGTAAAATGCCTTGCTTCGGGCGAGACGATTATAAAAACAAATTCTCCGGTTTGCCAGTGTCATCTCTCGAGTTTGCTGAATCTTTTCGTCAGTGGTGGCGATCAACGGGCGTTCTGCTACTTCTTCGTGTATCGCGCTTATCCGGGAATTTTTAAACTTCTCGATCCACACATACACACTTCTACACCGTAATGTACTGTCACTGTTTGGGTTAAAAGCCTCTGACACAACTTTCAACCAGAGAAATCGGATCACCGCTCTTTTGTTTCTCCTTGGTGCACACTGTTAGCGGAGCGGCCAAGTTTTCATTGTAAGTTCAGCAAGAAAACTGGTGCGATCAATCTCAAGCTTCGACTATATGAGTAGAATAGCGCCAACTATAACCTTGCATGAGCAGAAGGCATTGTGATAAACTTAAAGATATGTGGTGGCGAAAGTCCCAAAAATTTTTGACTTAACCTGAAAATAATTTCACACACACACACACACACACACACACACACACATATATATATATATATATATATATATATATATATATATATATATATAGCGGCCATAATATAAGGAACAGAAACAACAAAGACATAAATTTCATTGCTAATCATGTATTACTTAAAAATAATGCATGATTAGCAATGAAATTTTTACCGAATAAAGATTAGGGTGTATTGTATAAATATTATACAAAGTTACAAAAATTTACATAATATTTTTTTTTAAATAAAGATTAAATGGAACAAAGGAAATAAGCTACTGGACAAAAGTTAAGGAACGATGTTAATAATTTGCATAAACTTTTAATTTACATTGTTAAAAAAACCGATGGAGCTTTTCAACTATAAGTAAAAGTTCATTTATCGTTAGGGTTTTATTTTTATGCAATATGGCAAATTCTACACGCAAAACGCTCTCTTTTTAAAAAAACTCATTATTGCTAACTATCAAGAAAAAACCTCAATTTTAAAAATTTCTGATATTGTTCATAGGTCTAAAAGTGTCGTTCATCGTGTAATTAGCAGGTATAAAACCGATAAAACGTCAGATGCAAAACCAAAACCCGGCAAACCTTCAAAATCATCGCAAAGAGAAGATCGAAAAATTGTTAGAATATCTACAAAAACCGTTTTGAAACTGCTACTTACTATTTACTGCCCGTAAATTTAATAAAGAGACATAATAAAATCTCAAGGAAAACGGTCGCTCGCAGGTTAAAAATACAGGATTGAATGCCCGTATTTCATCTTCGAAGCCTCTCATTTCAAAGCGAAGCCAAATGGCACGCCTGGAATATGCAAGAGAACATGTTGTTTGGACTGACGCACAATGGGATACAGTTCATTTCAGTGAAGTTTACTATATTTGGTTCTGAGGGCAAAATTTACGTACACCGTAGAACAGGTGAAAGACTGTCTTCTTAATGTGTCAAGAAAACCGTTTGAAAGAAAGTTTGGTGGCCGCAGTGTGAAGGTGTGGGGAATGATTTCATCTACAGGAGTTAGCTCTGTCATCTGCGTACATGGCAATATCAATGCTGAGATTTACAAAAGGCTTTTTCAGCAGCATGGGTTACCAAGATTACACCATAATCTTTATGAATCTCCTATTTTCATGCAGGACAATGGACCTTGTCACAAAGCTTAGAAGGTTATGGCTTTATTTGAAGAAGAAGGAATCACCCTAATGAATCGGCCTGCCCAGAGCCCCGACCTGAATCCTGTAGAAAATGTTTGAAAGATAATTGGAGAAAGGGCTCAAAAAGGAAACCCGAAAAACCAGGATCACTTCTGGGATGATTGAAAGACGAATAGGGGAGAATTACTGCTGATTTTTACAAGAAATTAATTAGATCATGTGGTCGACGATGCAGAGAAGTCATTGAAAATAAGGGGATATTTAACAAATATTAAATTTTGTTGATATTGTGTTGACAATCAAGTATTAACAAAAACGTTCCTTAACTTTTATACAATAGCTTATTTCCTTTGTTCCATTTAATCTTTATTTTAAAAAAAAACTATTTTTGTAAATTTTTGTAAATTTGTATAATATTTACGCAATACACTCTAATCTTTAATTGGTAAAAACTTCATTGCTAATCATGCATTACTTTTTACGTAATACACATACTTATGTCTTTGTTGTTTCCGTTCCTTATATTATGGCCGAGTATAGGGTACGTATGGATGAAATAATATTCCTTATCCAAAGAAACACTAGTCTTAAAAAAGTGCTCAATACAAAGTAGAGCTAATAAGAATAATAATAATAATAATATATATATATATATATATATATATATATATATATATATATACACCTCTGTCCGACCCACTTCACCAAATCTGGCTACATGAAGAAACCCTAGAATTTACTTGGGGATTTATTATAGCTGAAACCGAATACTTTTCATTACTTCATCCTATATACATTTATACATGAGCAGAAAGCAGTGTGAAAACTTAAATATATGTTATGGCGAAAGTTTGAATACTTTTAGACTCACCTCCGTATAAATAATAATCGTTTCTCGCGGTAAATATAAAAACTGTGTCATTGTAAAGGTTGCCTATCACTAATCCGGCACAATAGCTACCTGTTGGTTGTTGGGTAGATTTTGCCAAATAACCCATGGCTACTATTTTCCTCTGCTTCATGTTTAACTTATCTGTGTCTCTATGTCGTTAAATGCAAATTAGCCAGTACTGAACAAATCACACAAAGTTTTCCCTGATCAGTTATGGAAAACGTATGTTGATTACACGTCACACCAAGAGAAGCACTTTCTGTGTTCACTGGAGCAATAACTGGGGTTATACATCTGCATATTATAACAGAAACGTGCAAATGTCAAGTAGAAACGCCCTAACAATGGTTAAAAATGTTCAAAAACAGCTGATACATCTAGTGCAAGCAATCAGTAGTGGCGTGTTTCTGTAACGACCCGCGAAATCTCCCGGGAAAATTAATGCCAGATTATTTAATAGACCTGATTAACGATTGTCGAATTGGAGATAGCCAACCTGTATTTGTTGCTTTAAGCCCCATAATAGTCTATTCATTTCATTGAGGAAGGTTTATGAAAAGAGTATTTAAAGATAAAATTTGAAATGAAGACTCGGTCAGTTAAGTGCCATACGTGATACACGCTCGGACGATCATGTCTTTTTCGATCCATAAATGACTAGTCAGAAGATTTTTCCGCGGTAGGTTGCCATTTCTTTCTGCGGAAGACTGGTTCCTAAACAGAGGCTATAGAACCCATTCCGTCCTCCTATTCAACCCATACCTGGAGGGAGAAGAGACGGGTTAATACCTTTCCTAAGGTTATTTGCGAGCAAGTGAATGCAACGAATTCAACTGAAATTTCGAATTCTCGTTTCTAGCTGATATCCACTGCGCCATAAGGTACATCGCTCCCTCCTCTCCCTCTAACTCTCTCTCTCTCTCTCTCTCTCTCTATATATATATATATATATATATATATATAAGTATGGCCTTACATCTTTATCGATAATCGATAATGACATTTCTCACACTGAATCGTAATCAGATATGTCGTTGTTAAGGTAACACCATACATTATTAAACGACAACCGAAGTGAACATTCATATTACCATGGTAATAAAATCTCTTGTTAAGTAATTAAGCGAGATTGCTTATACGTTACTCTCTAGTTCGTTTGTTTGTTTTTCGACATAAAATAATTGAGATCATAAAGAAATTCTTTCTTTCTGATCTCAACAGTAAGCTGTAGTCAGGGAAGGCAGATTGGAATTGGAATTGCTTTTTCAATTCCTTGGCGTTAAATGGAACATTAGATTGTAAAATAACACGCAACAGTGAAGTTCATTGTAATAAAAAATATCTATGCTTATATGCTTATACGCTTATATACTTTCTGTTTGTGTATACACAATTTTATACATCACAAATTCTCATAATTATTCTTCTGGAGATGGAGAAATCTTAATTATTCAATGGTAAACAGAATTGTATTTGTTTAGCATAAAATTCAGTCGGTTTAAAATCTATGTAATCGGATGCAATAAAAGTGTTTGATATTATCTCTTGTCTGACCGTAATATTCTCGAACTTCTTTTATTTCATAGGAGGTGTATTTTTATTAACAATTTTTAACTAGTTTTTCATATTTGTAACATACAACGTGTGTTAGCACGTGGAATACCCTGTCTTCATCAGCCGCCGACCAGGGGTGATGTCACGGTTTCAGTGGCTATGGCGAGAACGCCACCACTGGCGCCAACAGCAGCGTTTACCACCAGGCAGAGTATGAATATATATATATATATATCTTATTGCTATTAATCACAAGTGTTCAGTTTCTTAGAAATAGCGTGCGTCAGAGGCAAATAATGAGACTTGAACCCAAATCCAAATAATGTAACAAGCTGAGTAATGAATGGTCCTGGAGTTCAGACTCTTTGGACGTTGGCATGAAAGACTAAAAAGCAATATTTGTTTCCAGTTAAAGCGAAACCGTAGACTGAAAGAAAAATGAATGGATGTAAGTCAAATTTTGATTTCCTGGTAGGAATAAAAGAAGAAATGTATGCTGTTGTTAGTCTTTTGGCTACACCAACATTTACCTGAAAATGGTCCGATAATGAACCGTTGAAAAAGTCTAGAAAAAAAAATTAAGTGAATATTAAAAGCACATAATCATAAAATTTTAGGCAATCTTTCCTGTTACAAATTTGCTACCTAATTCGAAGTCGGTAATAATTATGAATTCACTAGCAGTATAGCCCGGCGTTGCTCGGGTGTAATGAAAGCTTTAAAAGTAATGAATGGTCCTGGAGCTCAGACTCTTTGGACGGTGGCATGAAAGACTAAAAAGCAATAGTTGTTTCCAGTTAAAGCGAAACCGTATACTGAAAGAAAAATGAATGGATGTAAGTCAAATTTTGATTACCTGTTATCTAAATAAATCCTCTGAGTAAATGTTATCATGGCTGAGACTAAGAACTACAATTATACCTACTTAGAGCCAAACCCGAATCAAAAACTAAAATAAAAGGGCTGAAAAAATACAGACATACAGGCAGATAAACAGACGCACACATAAACATCTTGTCTTTTATATATATATATATATATATATATATATATATATATATATATATATATATATGTTTATATATTATCGATTTTCTGCACTATTGTAAGAACTGCAACCTTGAAACTTCTGAATATCGTTTATTATGTTTTTGTCTATGAGCGTATCAAATTTGATTAAAATCGGACCACTCCTTCTATAACCCGATTTTTTCGATTATCGATTTTCGATATTTATCGGGGGTAACTTGACACAAAACCTAGCTAAGAACACTCGCAGACGCTTATAGTACAACTGTGTAAATTTTCAAGAAAATCGGTTCAGCCGTTTCGGTGTCTATAGGTAACGGACATACACACACAGATACACACACACACAAATTTCCATTTATAAATAAGTTTAGATCTTATTTCTGTTGTTTTTCCTCGCAACTCGCGCAAAAGCATCCTACAGTTATTGAAGCCATTTTTTATTTTGACAAGCGAATTTTCTTTTAATTCGTATTGCCCTATTTACACTTCAGACAGTTTAGTTCTTAAAATAAATCAACTAATATATATATATATTGTACATTGCCAACAAAACACATATAAACATACGTCCAACCTACAGAATAATAGCATAAATATCGAATGCACGTTGTGGTTCAGTGGATATCGGCTCGGAACGAAAAATTTGAGAGCCGAGTTCGAATTCCTTACGTTCTCTACATTAACTGTTGTCAAAGTCCTTTTGCATTTATTGTGTTAAAAATTAAAAAATTTATTATTAAGGTTTATTCATTTTTTATTAAAAAAAAATTATTCAAAATATTATTTTTAAATGTAGCAATGATTAGAGAGAGAGAGAGAGAGAAAGAGAAAGACCAATTGTGAAAGAAACAAATTTGGTTGAATTATTCAATCAATCAGAAACTGAGACAATAAGATGGAAAGTTGTTTTACAGAAAAGATCATTATAACGAATTTAAAGACAAATAGATAATTGAGAAAATATTAAAGAAAGTGTTCAAAGCAGTAAGTTAGCATTTATTGGCTAATAAATTATATATAAATACACCTTGCTTGCTGATGTTTGTGTCTTTAGTCACTTTGAACAGCTTTCACCTGCTGCTGTCCACTCAGCTGACTGCCGATTTGACTCCAGGGTGAAGTGGTGGATGCATGTTTCATCTATTGTCACATATTTATTTAAGAAAAACTTCTTGTTGCATTGAAACAGTTGCAAACAACGCTCTGAATTGTTAATGCATTGTTGTTTTTGATCAACTGAAATGTTGCACCCACTTTGAACACAGCTTTCTCATTGACAAATGTTCATGCAAAATGGTGAATACACTGCCTTCTAATATGTTCAACTTTTCTGCTATCTCACACAACTTCAATTTACGATTGGCCAAAACAAATTTTTTATTTTTTTAGTGTTTTCTAGGACAACTGTCAATTTTGGGTGACCTGAGCGTTCAGCATCATTTGCGTCTGTACGACTGCATTTAAAGTCAGCATACCACCTCTTAACCATTGTTTTCGATAGAGCAGAGATCAAATAACACTTATCAAGCCATTGTTTTGCTTGAACAGTATTTTTTCCCATCAGAAAGCAATGCTTTATCAACAAATGAAATTCAAATGTTTCCATTGTTTTGAAAATTTGCAACAGTAGCTTCACTTAAACAACTGTAAAAGTAGCAATGATGAGAGAGAGAAATGAGAAATGAGAAAGAAACAACATTGCTTGGATTATTCAATCAATCAGAAACTGAGACAATAAAATGGAAAGTTGTTTTACAGAAAAGATCATTATAACGAATTTAAAGACAAATAGATAATATTAAAATAGGTACCGTCACCCATTTTCGATACCTAAATTTAAATTGAAATTTTAAAAATAAATAATTAATCTTCAAGCTTTAAAATTAGCTTTAATTGAAAGCCAGGAGATTAAATTTTAATTCCCTAAAAAAAATACACTGGTATTTTTTAAACCGAAATTATATTGATTTTAATCTGATTTTTATTGAAATCGGACAAATTCAAGTTAAATATGCCACCATTTTTTTATTTATTGACACATTCTGTCAACACTATGTAAACAGTAGCCAAATGTCTGTTTTAAAAATCTTGCAAAAATAAAATATACCTCGCTGACACGTCATTTAAGTCAATTTTTAAAATTGAAACTTACCTTTATCTGATTTCAATCAAGTAATAATTCCTTTCTGCCAGAAATTTACAATAAAAACAAACTTTTTAACTACGGTAGCCGTATCTGTCATCACAAAGATTACGTAATGCAGAGGTGTTAAAAGATTTATGAGATCAGACGGAAAGTATGGCGACAATACGGGCAATAAAAACATAACATTTTAATTTCTTTTACTTTTTTTTTTTTTGGTTTTTAACTAAATAGTACAATTTAAAATAATAATTTCAGCAATTATATAATATTTAATATAATTTTAGTTTAGATTTATAGCCAGACATTTGAATATGCTTTCTGAATAAATAAAAATTTAAATTTCTTTTAAAATAATTTTAATTTAATAAGAAAGAATGAAATTAAAATAATCAAACTAAGTTATTTTATGCTATTTATTAATATTTTATTATGTTTTTTTTTCATATTATTAAGTTATCACTAAATTTAAGGCATGGTAAACATATCTAATTTAGTTTTTATAGTACTGCAGATGTTATAATTATAGAAACGTTATTACTCTTATGGAATATCGTACTTACTCAAAAATGGAACGTAAATGAGCATATTTACACACAAACAATTTTTTTTTTATTAATTTAAAATATTTCTGTGAAACGATTTTTATTACACTTTTCAATTTTAGATAGGCAATATGATACTCAGTTCTTAACTAAAAAGAAAACTTGCAATCAATTCTTTGGAGATTTTAAAAATATTTTTAAAAGCTTATATATTATTAAATTATTTAATAATAAAAAAAATTTAAAAAATGAAAACAATTCTTTTAAAACTTTATTATTAATCGAAAAAAATTTCTTCTTCAGAGTATAAATTCCTCAATGGTTGTTATTTATTCCAGTAATTAACAGATTATCAAATTAAATTATGTCAGAGTTTTATTGCATTTTTTATTTTAATCTTCGGAGAAGGTTTTCGGATAGTGAATGCAAACTAAAAAAATAGGTGATTTATATTCTCCAATGAGTCCTGCGGTGAACTAATCAAACAAAAGTTAGCAACCATTTAAATTTTTTTAACATTTCAGGGATTTACGTGAAGGAGGTTAACAGAGTTAAAAAAAATATATTTTTATCAAGATTTTTAAAAAATAATAATTTCAGAAGTAATGTCATTCATTTGTGAATGAATACTGAAAGTTTCATTAAAATCCGACTATTATTTGATTTTTGCGAGAATTTTCAAGTTAATGTGTTTGTAACCTAAAAAAAGGTGGCAAATGCAATCTTTTGGTGTCCATTGCAAAACAGTAGTAAACGTTTCTTAGCCGCTAACTCAATCAAAACAAAACATTCTGACAAAATTTCGAAAATGTTAGAAAGGATTAAAAAAATTTTTTAAATAATTAAAAAACTATTTTGATCTTTCCTCTTAATAATAATATAAACATTTCTAGGGAAAAAGTTTGTTTTATTAAGTTTGGAACCTTTTCTATTCATACTATGCTGTTTTGACTGCCGGTACCTATATTAAAGAAAGTGTTAACAGCTGAGAGTTAACTTTTATTGGCTGGTAAATTATATATTAGTCAGTTCAGTGCCATACGTGGTACACGCTGTGGGCGATCATGTCTTGCATGACGTGCGTTGTGGTGCAGTGGATATCAACTCGGAACGACAAATCGGGGGAGCCGAGTTCGAATTCCAGTTGAATTCCTTGCATTCACTTACGCACAAATACCCTTGGGAAAGGTATTAATCTGGCTCTTCCCTTCAGTTATGGGTTAAATAACAGAACAGATTGGTAGCCACTCTACCACAGAAAGCAATGGCAACCTACTGCGGGATAATCTTCTGCCCAGTCAGTCATGTCTCTTTCAAGACATGATCTCCCAAGCGTGTTTCACGCATGGCACTTGACTGACTGACCATAAATATTAGTAACTCTGCTAAAAATAATTGTCACTGCCGAAAAAGTAAGACCTGCTCACGAAGCGGTTAGTGCATGATTACAGAGCTAACATCCACTCTGATAACGATGGTAAAGTAATTTTATTTTGTCGCAACTGAAAACACATCGAAACGTCGCTACTGGGGCTATAAAAAGAAATCAACAACATATATAAAATTCGGCATTCAATCCTCTTTCTGAAGCCAAGCACTTTATCCAACGTCGGTTCCATTGATGGAAGCTTTCCTGGAACAATTTTGGTAGGCACGGCGAGCTGCTATCTCGTCGCATTCTCTTGGATTTGCTCGACGTCTTCAAAATTTGTTCCTTTCAAATGAGATTCGATTTTTGGAAAGAGGAAAAATGCACAAGGGGGAAAATCTGGAGAATATGGCAGTTTTCGAGCCTTGGGAATGTTTTCCTTCGCCAAAAACTGCTGCACAAGCCGCGCTGAATGGTCAGATTATCATATAGTTGCCCTTCACCGAGCGCATGCAATTCTGTCTTTATCTAACGAACAGCATACCACAAACGCCGCAACACTTCACAGTGAACTGACTTACCAGGTAGAGCAAACTCAAGACAAACAATTCTTTTGTAGTAAACAAAAAACTATAACGGTGTTTTCACATTGCTTCGGCTCACTCGTACTTTCTTCAGTCACAGAGAGCTTGACGTCTTCTACTGCAAAGACTGAACCTTGTTTTCGGAGTTATAGCCATAGATTCACGTTTCGTCACCTTTTGTTGCTGTTTCCAAAAAGTTTTCTTGTGACTCTGCACACATTCCTTCCAAGCACTTCTAAAAACAACAAAAATGAGTAAGAATGTTATAACTATGTACACGCGTGACAGAGTTCAAATTCAATCTGTAGTAAGAGGCTTCACTTTGCATACTTTAGCTCTGTTACTGTTGTGGGGTCTCCCCTTTTTATATGATAATAGACTTGTCTAGAGTATACATGGGTCACTATGTCGATCCAGGATGTTTTTTCCACCTGAATCCATCCTGCATATATACAAGTCAACCATCCGTCCGTGCATGGAGTACTGCTGCCATTTATGGTCAGGTGCCCCTGCCGTTCTCCTCAGTGTTCTTGACAAGCTCCAAAGGAGAGTCTGTAATGTGAGAGGTACTGATCTGGCGAATCGACTGCAGCCACTTCCCCATCGTCGAAATGTGGCCTCCCTTTGTCTGTTCTATAAATACTTTCATGGCTTCTGCTCGGACGAGCTTAAGTCACTGATGACTCCTCAACAGGTGTTTACTCGTGCAACCAGACTGGAAACTAGGTCCCACTCATTCACAGTCAGGTTAGCCAAATGCAGACGACAATTCTACTCCTGCAGCTTCTTCTCTCGCACGTCCCGCCTGTGGAACTCGCTCCCGTATTCTTGCTTTCCTGACGGCTACAACCTCCAGAAATTTAAATGCAAAGTCAATACTCATCTACTAACCACTGGACTCTAGCTCTCTCCCCACCCCTGTATAACCTTCCCTTTCTCTCCACCTATGTATCTGTCATCGCACCTGCTTTCTATTGTTCCTTTCCAACTAGTTTGTACTCCTCACTCTTTTCTAATTAATCTTTGTACATTTATGTAACCCCCTGCACATCAGTGGCGTTTCCGCCTTGCTCGGGGTGAAATGATTAAAAAAAAATACATATACTCCTACATTGAAGCAAGACGTCAGTTATCGTCAGACATTGTTAGATCCGCGTGATAACATAAAATACCAAAAGATATACAGTGTTCATAGTAGCTCTGAGCTTCACTCAGTCAGAATATTATTATACAACACCCGTCATTATATATATATCCGTCTTACTAACTGTTTTTCTGGATCGCTAACCTGCGTTCAAGTTTGTATTCTTTAAATTTAATATACTTATTTTTCTATCTCATACTCTGTTTGTTGTTCCTTTATTTTCTGCCATTCCCATTCCCGGGAATCCACAACAGTTACCATATCAACAAACCCGATAATTTTTATCAATCTTCGTACATAAATATATATATATATATATATATATATATATATATATATATATATATATGTGTGTGTGTGTGTGTGTGTGTGTGTGTGTGTGTGTGTGCGCGCAAGCAAGCAAGCAAGCAAGAACTAAGGTACATTTCAAAAATTAATATCACTGTTCTTCTAGTGTAGAAATCCTAATGATTCAGTGATTAATAGAATTTTAAATTTAAATTTTTTTTTTATTTTTTTTTTTTACAGAGATTGGTCGGTGTTAAAAATAATTACACCTAGGGTGTTTTTTGTTTTTTTTTTACAGAGATCGGTCGGTGTTAAAAATAATTACACCTAAGGTGAATTTGCAAGACATTTGTTTGCTTTTGTCTATTGAGCGGTCATCCCTTTCAGGTGTATTGCGCAAAGTGCTACAGCCATATTGAAAGTATTGAACAGGATTAATAGATTGTTTTTTACGGATTATTAACTCTTTGGTGTTGTTTAAAACCGAAACATGTTTTTGGATTGTAAGAATAATTATTTTTTATGTGAATATTGCATTAGCAATTTCTGTAGAATAACTACTTTTTCTAGATACAAGTCCGACTTTATAACCCATAGCTGGAAGAGAAAATTGATGCATGGAGTTCTCCAGGTTATTTGCTCGTATTCACACTAAGTAAACCGTAGCGTCTTACTAGTTTTATTGCCTTAGTAGGGGTGAAATATTTTCTTTTTTGCATCTCTTAGATGATAGTCTTTAACTTACTGGGCAATGTAACTCCCATTTGCTAACTGAGGACGTTCAATAATATGGCCGGTTTACAGTGAAAATCGACTACACCAGTATCAATATAGGATTGACCTAGGAAGTGTTATAACAGAAGACGGAAAGTGCAACAAAGAGATCCGAAGGCGAATTGGCATGGCAAAGGAAGCATTCCAGAAGTTGAGTAAAGTATTAAGAAACAGGACAATTTCGCTAGCAACAAAGAGAGTATTAATTGCTATGTGTTGTCAGTTCTTCAATATGGCAGTGAATGCTTGACTATATCATCAAAGATGAAGGAAAAACTTGAAGCAACTGAGATGTGGTTCTACAGAAGGATGTTGCGAATATCATGGATCGAGCATGTGAGCAATGATAAGGTCTTAGAAATGATGGAAACAAAAAGGAAATTAATACTAAGCATCAGGAAGAGACAACTGAAGCTCCTGGGACATGCAATGAGGAAAGAGGGCTTGGAGAACCTTATACTAACAGGTTAGATAGAGGGAAAAAGAGACAGGGGAAAGCAACGGATAACATATTTGAAGGACCTAAGCAGGTGGATGATGGAACGAGGATTGCATGGTATAACAGGAGAGGGCGTGCTAAGGGCCACCAGGGATAGAGAGATGTGGAAAGTCATGATAGCCTACGTCTTGAAGGGAGAATGCACATACAAGAAGAAGAATCTGGCCCATACATGACCATCATCTTCTCCAAAATTGTTTGTGGCGGGTTACTTTTCAAGAAAGGGTCACTAAGAGTAGCTCTTTTCTCCCGCCAGCTGCATTGTAACAACTTACTGCCAATGGAAATATTTTTTATACAGCCTGTAAATAGAAATGTATACCAGATTTGTTTAAATATTTCTACAAGTGTAATGTCATCTTCTTAGAAGAAAAGACTAGATTTCAATTACAAAAAGATATAATGCATGGCTGCCAGCAAAACGGACAACATCAAACAGGTATAACAATTTAAATACCTAGAAAGTTGTTTAAAAAAGAACAGAAACTGAGACATTGAAATCCGAAGGCGCAGTGGGACAGCAAAATATGCCTTCCAAAAACTAGGCAAAGTATTAAGAAACAGAAAAAACTCATTAGAGACAAAGAAAATAATACTAATCTTTTGATATTAGTGAAACCAGCACAATCTCATCACAGATTAAGAAAAGATTTAAAGCAACAGAAATGTGGTTCTACAGAAAGATGCCGAAAATACCATGAGCGAAACATATGATCAACCGACAAAGTTTTAAAGAAAATGAAACAAAATGGACACTTATATTTAACATCAGGAAGAATCAATTGAAATGTCGAAGGCACATAATAGGTAAAGAGTGCTCGGAAAATTTGATATTCACAGAACAGATTGAATTTAAGAGGGTTAATGGAAAACAACGCATAACCTATTTATTGAGCTTGAGTAAATAGATAGCTAGACAGGGTTTTTTTTTAATCATCTCACCCCAAGCAAGGCATTCCACTGCCACTATTGCGCATGGGGCTACATAGGGGAAGGTAAAGAGAAGGAGTGGTTAGACATAGGGAATGTCAGGAGGAAGGTGACAGATGAGTAAGGATACCGAGGATGAGGGTTGGGCAGATGGGAAGAGTGTTTGATAGAATGGGAGCAGGTTAGTGTGTTAGGAGGTGTCTATTGACCTTACATTTAAACTCCTGGAGATTGTATCCTTCGGGGAAGCAATCGTGTGGAAGAGAATTCCACAGTCGGGAAGTGCGAGGAAAGAAACTGTTGGAGTAGAAGTTGCGGTTGCATTTTATCGGTTTCACTGTAAAAGGGTTTAAGAGTGATAAAAAAATTATAAAATTTATTAGGATCTAAAAAGTACAGAAATTTACGGAGAGCCATGATTGTCAACGCCCTGAAAGGAAGTCAGCATAAAGAAGAAGAAGAAGAAGAAGAAGAAGAAGAAGAAGAATATGTTAGGAGTGAACAGTACTCGAAGACAGAAACGGCATCTCATATTGAATGTACTATCAACAGTAATCAATGTACTATTAATATTTTAATTGATTTAAAACAAACAGAAAATACAACTGACCGTTTTCCAAGTAGCACTAAAATTAATACCAATATTTTTATTGGTTTTTGAAAAAGAAGCCTTCACGAAATCCAACCAAAAATATTTTTTTAAAATCATAATAAAACTTGATTTTTTTCCGAAAACCACCAAACAATGTACTATCAATAAGTTAATTTCCCACGAAAAACCCTCACGGAAACCAACCGACTGTTCTGTAAGTAACACTAAAACCATTTAAGATTCTCGAAGTGATTGAGGTGAGGTGAATTTCCTGGTTAATTGTTAAGTCGTCATTTTCAGAGAAAAAAAAACACCGTGACCTGAATTACCAATACCATTGGGTTCCACAAACAGTGACGTGCACTCTCTTTCCGAAGTGAAACGTAAGGTTGAAGCAAATGTTTTTACTAAGACACATTCTTTCTAAGGTGGTGTGAATTTGTATAGAATGACGTGGGATATATATATATATATATATATATATATATATATATATATATATATATATATACCTTTTCGATAAGCCACAACACGGAACAACTCTAGTATAATCCTGACACTGTTCTCTGGGAGCTTTAAACGCAAGGCGACTATAAGTAGCGGAAGATTCTTGCAATTCCGACGTGCAACATTGATGAAAATGGGTTTTTAATTAAACTTAACTGCCGTTTCAATTCAAGCATAGACAGCTGGAACTGGGAAATAGAAGCCGATCAATGTGTAGAACTGCTTAAATGGTATAATGTTCACGTTATCTTAGATGAGAAGAGGATCTAGCGTTAAACTGTTTACAATACTTTGATGGACCTCACAATTTTCTTGCGGTAGATTTAGATATTGGAGTGAAGTTGTCTAATAAAGAACCGTTGCACCTGAAACTGAAGTTAAGTTTGCAAACTAAATGTGATACGGTTTGTTAGGAAGATAATTAACATTATCGTTGTATGACTTCAGGAGTGAGGGGCTCCTTACTGCCAAAGTACAATGGTTGAGTGATCTTTGGTCTAGAAAGAAAACTAGATATCAATTTCCAAAGGTTGAAATTAATAAAAATTGTATGGAAGAAATCTTACGAATTTAGCTGAGTTCAGATCGAGATAGCGCATAATATATGCGTTCAACAGAGTTGAATATTTTTACAACACAATGACGCGTTCTGAAATCTTCTTCTATGTGCCTTGCCCTTTCAGTACGTAGGCGATCATAGACTTCCACGTCTCCCTATCCCTGGTGGCTCTTAGCACGCTTTCTCCTGTTACACCAGGCAAACCCCGTTCTGCTATCCACTCGCTCAGGTCAGCTAAGTATGTTATACGCTGCTTTCTCCTGTCTCTTTTCCCTCTATCTAAGGTGTTAGTACGGCTATATCGTGTTCAATACACCGGTTCCCGTCCGATCACCGAAGTTAAGCAACATCGAGCCTAGTCAGTACTTAAATGGGTGACCATTTGGGAATACCAGGTGCTGTAAACGTAAGGACCAAGAATGGTCCACCGGTTCTCCAGGGTTGGGCGCAGGGCTAACAACCCTGCCCCGTAACAAAACAGTTTGTTACAGTAACAAAAGGTTGCTGCCCTATACACCATCTGGGTGTGACGGATAAATGATGATGAACCTATTAGTATAAGGTTCTCCAAGCCCTTCTTCTTCATTGCATTTCTCAGGAACTTCAGTTGTCTCTTCCTGAGGCTCAGTATTAATTCCCTTTTCGTTTTCATTCTTTCCAAAACCTCATTATTGTTCACATGCTCGCTCTATAGTATCCGCAGCATCCTTGTGTAAAATCACATTTCAGTTGCTTCAAGTTTTTTTTTCATATTCGATGAAATTGTCCAGCTTTCACTGCCGTATTGAAGAACTGATATCACACAGCAATCTAGTACTCTCTTCTTTTTTTCAAGTGAAATTTTCCTGTCGCTTAATAATCTACTCAGCTTCTGGAATTCGTCCTTTGCCATGCCAATTCGCCTTCGGATCTCTGTGTCGCACTTTCCGTCTTCTGTAAGAACACTTCGCATGTATTTAAATTTTTGTACCTGATTAATTTTAGTATCCCCCACCTGTATTTGGCATTTTGGTCTGCTCTTTTTGCTTATGACCATGCATTCGATTTTCTTGCAGTTTATTTGTAGTCCTTTCTTGTCAATCTCTTCAGCTACCTTCTGTAGGAAATCTTGTAGTTTCCTTTCCGTGTCTGCTATCAGCACTGTATCATCTGCGTACCTTATGTTGTTCAAATTGTGGCCTCCGATGACAAATCCTGGTATAACATCTAAGGTCCTTAGAATAGTCCCGCTGTACAAGTTGAATAGATCCGGTGAAAAGACTTTCCTCACTGTATTTATTTAAAATTATCACTAATATTTTTGTCGAGATTTAAAAACTCTACATTTTGTTCATTTTCACGAACCAATCGTTTATTTTTTAATTAAAAAGAAAAATAATGAAAATTTATTTTACTAAGCTATTCACCCTAGTAAAACTATCTGAACTTTTGGCCCCCTTAGCTATTTGCACTTCTCCCCAAAATCGGTCAATGTATGGCTATTTTAGAAAATACGGCGGTCAGACTTTCGGAAAACACAGAATTTTCTATACTAGCGGAACCCGTGGGATTTCCACGGAAGGATAATTTTACTTTGTCATACTACAAATGATAGTAACGTCTTCAGACATAAAGATATTGGATAATAAAATAACGATAACACAGTGTAGTTTTATTAAAATATCTATAAAAGTAATGTCCATAGAAGCTACTTTACTGTAATCTTGTATTATATTAAGCGGCGTATGCACAGACCATAACCAAAATACTGTACACTATTTTGTGAGAGATTTTGAAAGAGAATTTTTTTTTTATTACTGAAAAACTATGGCTCCTGTGTTCATTGTAAACAGAAAAGACCAACTGATTAATGGCTAAGGGTGTAGAGGCCAGAAATTTAGTTATTAGGTCGCGGGATAAGACAACAAACCTACTTATGTTTACTATATTGTACAGTACACACACACATACACACACACAATTACTGCTACAACCACCAGCGATATAACTCTGTGTTATCGTTATTTTATTATCCAATACCTTTATGTTTAAAGACGTTTTGTAGTATGACAAAGTAAAATTTTTCCAGAAAATTATAATTACCCTTTCGTAGAAATTCCACGGGTTCCGCTAGTATATAAAATTCTGTGTTTTCCGCAAGTCTGTCCGCTGCACCCTCTAAAAGAGCCATACATTGACCGGTGGTTGTAGGTTGCCATTGCTTTCTGCGGTAGACTGGTAACCAGTCTGGCAATCAGTTTACCGCAGAAAGCAATGGCAACATACTGCGGGATAATCTTCTGCCCAGTCAGTCATGTCACTTTCGAGACATGATTGGCCAAAGCGTGTATCACGTATGGCACTTAACTGACTGACTGACTAGAGTGTTGACAAGATCTCATCAATTTACAGGTCAGCTGACTAGATGTAACCGACAATTCTATTCTAATAGCCTCTTTTCTCGCACTTCTCGCTTGAGGAATTCCCTTCCAGTCCCATGCTTTCTAGCCAATTCTAATTTTTAAAAATTTAAATGCAATGTCAATCGCTATCTTCTGGCCTCCTGAATACTCTTCTTTTGTTCTCACTACTTAGTAATGTTTATGTCTCTACTTCTTCTACACCGAGTAACTGCTTGTGTCTTAGTAGCTTCCCTGCCTTGCTTAGAGGGAACTCGATAAAAAAAGTAATTTAAAATTTTTAGCATCCCCCCTTTTCTTCGCGCGCATAGGTAGTCAAATCAACACAAACATAAATTTGTTCTGATTAAATTCTAACGAACGAAACGCGTTACATGAAAACTTTTTCTACTTTGTTTTACTTCTTATATATATACATACATAACAGGAAATTATATGTTTCCCAACATTTGCATGAATGCAGTGTAGGTAAATTCAGAGTAATACCTATCTACCAAAAGGCAGATTATGACACACTAATAATACGGGAAGAAAGATTCATAAAAAATACAAGCTTTCGCTGAACAAAACGACATGAAAAACTTTAAACACAGACACCAGAAAACACACACATGCACACACACACACATTCAAATGGTAACCCCAAACAATAAAAAGAACCAGATGATCCATAAAAACACTTCTAAAGCATAAAGACAGAATCAAAAAACGCTCTCACGCACACACTTACATACACACACACACTAAATTCAAAAAGTATCGTCAAAGCAATAAAAAGAACCATACGACCGATAGAAGACAAACACAGAGAAATTCCTAGATAAGGAAGGCGCCTTTAAGATAAATTTAACGTGCTAACGTGGAAAAACCTACAAAATCATTTAAAAATTGGTGGCCAGCACTTGATTCATTTATTTATTTATCTGTTTATCCATCTATACACGTGCTGATGTGTAAAACCGCCAATCTCACAAATATTTCAACCGAGTGGCCAACATTTGATTTATCTTATTTTATTTTATTGATTTGATTTATTTTATTCATTTTATTTACTGATTTACTTACTTACTTATTTATAAACAACACTCTGACCTTCAGAAACAAAAGAAACTCGATACGTAAAGCCACAAGTTTATTCGCCTGAAGAGAGTCAACTTTAGACTCGAAACACTTGTAGCGTCAAAAATACCATTATGGACAATTAATGTATCATAACATGTATAATAACAACAACAATAAATATATATTTTAAACAAAACGTTCACGGCCACTCAGACTTTTTATTCTGTATATATATATATATATATATATATATATATATATATATATATATATATAAATTAAAAAAGATTAATTCAATGATGTTGAATGACCATTTCGATGTGAAAATCCCCACGGGGGATAACACATCACCTCAGCCTTGGGGATTTTCACATCGAAATGGTCATTCAACATCATTGAATTAATCCTTTTTTAATTTATATTTGCTCTGTAATGTTTTATTACATGGAGCTCTCTTCCTGTATCATTTTTTAATATTAAAATATAATTTTTAATATTAATTAGGATCGGTTTTTGGGAATTTACCTTCCTGCTTTTTTCACTTGGATTAAAGAAGTATCTGAATTAAAATATATATATATATATATATATATATATATATATATGCTATTATTTACTCAATAAGAGCCACACAAGTTAAAAATTGCTTTAAAGACGTAAACGGAGAAAGTAAGATGTATATATCAATGGAATATGTTGGGTAGATGGCGTTTTACTCAAGACTTAAAGAAAATCATAATCAAAGAAGCGGCGTCTCCTGTGTCTGCTCTACTAAGCAAATTGTGGTCTTCTTTCTTTGATCAATGTTCTCATAGATTATTATCAAGATGTAGAAAATGAAAATACAACTTAATTCGCTTGAACTATACCTGAGAGTTTAGATGTACAGGCAGTCTAATGGTTAGTGACTCTAAATATGAAACTGTCGAGTTGGGAAAGATAGAAATCCGACCGTTCTCTCCGCTTCAAATATAAGCTAAATAGAACATTCTAGCCATGGTTGGCAACCAATTTAGCAGTGGTACATTTCTTAGTTCAAAACTCAGCCACTTGAATATAGTTAGATATGGACTGCCAATACTATGTCTGTAAAACAAAACAAAAAAAGCAACTACAGATCATTGAACTGAGGTATCGGTTATATATAGCTGACAGGTTAGATATTTCGGAAACTAGTTTGACGCCATGTATAACATCCAAATGAAAATCTACATCTGGCTAGGGTATTTAAGAACATTATTCAAATTATTCGGTTAATCATTTTGCTTTGTCTCAATAAGTGGGGAGTGGTGTACGCAACTAAACCTAGCGTTCCATTCGCTTTTCTTCTATATTAAATTTGTTATAACTGATCCAAACACCGATGTTTTTGAAGTGTTTAGTATATACCAATTTTAAGTGTTTTTAATTATTAATTCCTGCTATTCACCAAAATCCAACCGAGAATCTGTAATGTGATCGATCCAGACTTGGCAGCTCGGCTGCAGTCGCTCTCTCACTGGTGTGATGTGGCTTCCCTGTGTCTCTTCTACAAATATTTTCACGGTTTCTGCTCCAATAAACTTAGCTCACTGTTGCCCCCTATGTATGAATTTACTCGAGCTACTAGGCTAGCAACTAGGTCCCAACGTTTTACAGTGAAACCGATAAAATATACCCCGAAATTTCTACTCTCAGTTTCTTTTCTCGCACTCCCGCCAGTGGAGTTCCCTTCCGTATACTTGCTTCCTCAACAGCTAAAATCTCCAAGAATTTAAATGTAAAGTCAATAGTCATCTCCTATCTCACTGACTTGCATCCTTTCTGTCAAGCTCTTTTCTCCATCCACTCCACCCCCATCACACCAGTATTCTCATCCTTCTATTACCCTCTTCCTGACACCCCATATCACCTGCCCCTCTTTCTCATCACTTTCCTCGATTTAACCCCCTGCGCAACAGTGGCAGTAAACTGATTTGCTTGGGGTGAAATGATTAAAAAAAAACATCCACAATTCATTAAAGAGCCCTGAGGAGTGAGAACAACATAATGACTTCGATGTCAGCATAAATCTGCTCTATTACAGAGAAAAACTCTTTGTACATATGTGTGTGTGTGTGTGTGTGTGTGTGTGTGTGTGTGTGTGTGTGTGTGTGTGTGTGTGAATACGTACTTGGGGTCTGTGGGGTTCCTTAGCCGTTGAGCATTTTAAAAATATCGGAGGGGGAGCCTCTGATATAAATCCAACTTATGCTATTAGTCTCCATACATGGATATAAAAAGTTGGGGTAGATTAGACTGTAACCATATTAAAAGCAACTATAGCTATATATTTTTATTAATTTTTGGTAGCGATGGTTATAGGTATACTAGCAGTATAGCCCGGCGTTGCTTGAGTGTAATGAAAGTTTTAAAACTAATCCATGGTCCTGGAGCTCAGACTCTTTAGACGTCGGTACGAAAGACTAAAAAGCAATAGTTGTTTCCAGTTAAAGCGAAGCCGTAGACTGAAAGAAAAATGAATGGATGTAAGTTGAATTTTGATTTCCTAGTATAGATATCAAATAGTTTTTTTTCGTCGTAAACTGAATTTTGAAGGCTAAATAAGTCCTATGAGTAAATGGTATTATGGCTGAGACTAAGAACTACAATTATACCTACCTAGAGACAAACCGGAAGCAAAAACTAAAATAAAAAGCTGAAAAACTGATTTTGATCAGACCCGGTAGGATATCGGGGTATCTATTTCCAATATCGGAGTCAAATAAGTCATCCAAGGTTAGAACTGCAAACTTGACACTTCTGAATATCATTTTTTATGTCTTTTTCTATGAGTGTATCAAATTTGATTAAAATCGGACCACTCCTTCTATAACCCGATTTTTTCGATTCTCGATTTTCGATATTTATCCTCGCAAAACCTAGTTAAGAACACTCGCAGACGCTTATAGTACAAGTGTGTAAATTTTCAAGAAAATCGGTTCGGCCGTTTTGGAGTCTAAACTTGACCCTCACAAAGCGAGCGGAGTGGGACGGAATCCCAATCATAGTCTTAAAGAAATGTGCCCGTGAACTCACCTCTGTCCTTTCTAAGCGCTACAACTTCTGCCTATCCGCTTCCTGCTTTCCTACCTGTTGGAAATCTTCCTCTGTAGTTCCTATATTTAAAAACACTGGAGAACCCTTTGACCCCGCAAATTACCGCCCTATCAGCTTTCTTCCGATCTTTGGCAAAGTGTTTGAAGCCATTATCAACGCCGAGGTGGTTCAGCATCTCACAGCACACAGGCTCCTCTCGGACAAGCAGTATGGTTTCCGCTACACCAGGTCTACTGCTGATATGCTAACGACCATCACCGAGTATATATACCAAGCACTCGACAGGAATGGCGAAGCCCGAACCGTTGCCTTGAACATCTCTAAAGCGTTCGACAGAGTTTAGCAAACTACGGAGCTATGGTATAACTGGACATTTGTTTGACTTAATCCAGTCTTTCCTCTCTAACCGCACATTGAAGGTGGTATTAAACGGACATGCCTCCCAGAACTACCATACGAACGCGGGTGTCCCTCAAGACTCTATCCTAGGTCCTACGCTCTTTTTGATCTACATTAATGATCTCCCTGTTACCATAAGATCCCAAGTAGGTATGTACGCCGATGACACCACAGTTTACTCTCGCCTCGATCAAAAATCTGGTGTAGGCGACAAAGTTAACCTTGCAGCCGAGCTCGAAAAGGCCCTCCAATCCGTAGTGGACTGGGGTAAGAAATGGCTCGTAAATTTTAATGCTTCTAAAACGAAACTGCTATCAACCATCATAGATAACCTCTCATCGAGCTTCTCGACAAGGTACAGCGGAGAGTCTGCAATGTGATCGATATCGACTTGGTAGACCGCCTGCAGTATCTCTCTCACCGGCGCAACGTGGCCTCCCTGTGCCGTTTCTATAAATACTTTCACGGCTTCTGCTCCGATGAACGTAAATTAATGGTGCCTTCTAGGTACGAATTTGCACGAGATACTAGATTAGCTACTAGATCCCACCCTTTTACAGTGAAACCGATAAAATGCAACCGCAACTTCTGCTCCAACAGTTTCTTTCCTCGCACTTCCCGACTGTGGAATTCCCTTCCCCGACGGCTACAATCTCCAGGATTTTAAATGTAAGGTCAATAGACACCTCCTAACACACTAACTCCCATTCTTTCAAACACTCTTCCCATCTACCCTAACCCCATCCTCTGTATCCTTACCCATCTATCACCTTCCTTCTGACATTTCCTATATCTAACCACTCCTTCTCTTTACCTTCCCCTATGTAGCCCCAAGTGGCAGTGGAATGCCTTGCTTGGGTTGAAGTGATTAAAAAAAAAAGGTAACGGACACACACAGAAACAACGTTCCATTTATAACTAAGTTTAGATATATTTAGTATTTTGTTTGGTAGTTGTAGCGATAGGTATATATTTTTAGCATTATTATGGTCATAGTGAGAAGTATATATTTTTAGTATTTTTGGGTAGTGATGGCGATAGGTATATAATCTTTGTATTTTTATAATGATAGTCGTAGGTATATATATTTTTAAATCTTTTGGTAGTGATGATGATTGGTATAAATCTTTCGTATTTTTATAGTGATAGTGATAGGTATATATATTTTAGTATTTTTATACTGATAATGATATGTATATATTTTTGTACTTTTGGTAGTGATAGTAATATTTATAGTGACGGTAATAGGTATCATTTTTTTAGTATTTTCTTTTAAGTAGTGATATGTATATATTTTAGTATCTTTCGGTACTACTATTTAGTATATTTTATTAGTGATATATAATTAGTATTTTTCGTAGTGACGGTAATAGGTATAGTGGTAGTGATATGTATATACAGTATTGGACTATTGTCCTCATCTTTGTTGCCATATATACGACGTTTCTAGGAATTTCGAACCCTTTATTATATCGTAAAACTTCGTTTGGAAGTCATGAATTATCTCCTTCTAACACTCGAGTTACTTGTTCACTACTGCTGTAGTCTGGTATTGAACGCACAACTCTAAGAGTCCAGTCAGGAACTAACCAACGTCTATATCCACTGGGCCATCTTAAAGAACAAAAACAAATGAATTTTTGGGACTTATAAACCTAATGTCCAGTAACCCTTTTTTACCAGAGTTCATATTGCAATTTTTGTGATAGGTATATATTTTTTCTATTTTTGATAGTGATAGTGATATGTATATATATTTGAAAGCGACGCTGAAAGGTATATATTTTTTAGTAATTTGTTTTAGGTTAGCATTTTGTTTTAGTGGTAATAGTTACAGGTATATACATTTTTCTGTACATTCTTACCTTCTTGTTGATTGATACTCATATTTGAGTAGATATCCTGTTTTTAATTAAACAGTATATTATATATACATGTTTCTATCGGCCTGTTTTTACTTTCTATTTTGCTTTTTATTAAACAATATATTTATATATATGTTTCTGCCAGCCTCAATATTGATGAGAAATTTTGTTACGAAAATGTTTATCATGATATTTGATGTTATTTGTTTCTTGTGTGCTAATTTTTTCTTATATTGTTTTTGTCTTTTATTCTTTTAAGCTACAATATATTTTTAATGGTCATCAATTATTTCCTGCCAATGTTCATCCTGATTATCACCTACACTTTTCTGGGGAAGGAACTTTGGGGTAGCAAGGCCATCGGTGAAAACACGTCAATCCAACAACAAAGGGTCAAAGCCAAACGGAAGGTAAGTATAAATCAAAACATTAACCTGGAAGTCATTTTACAGCAAGTTTATCAGTGTGCCTTGTAACGCCACTGATGTGCAGGGGGCAACGTAATAGTGAAAAGATTGGAAAAGAGAAGCCAGAAACCACATCCTAAACAGGGAACAAGGGATGAGCCTCTTCACCTGTTCAATAGACATGGGTGGGGTGTGAACCGGGCGATAGTTTAGTCTATCTACTCCAATTGAAAAAAAAAAAGAAAACAGTGAAAAGATTGGAAAAGAGAAAGCCGGAAACTATATCCTAAACAGGGAACAAGGGATGAGTCTCTTCACCTTTTCAATAGACGTGGGTGGAGTGTGAACTGAGCCATAATTAAGTCTATCTACTTCAATTGAAAAAAAAAATGAGAAGATTGGAAAAGAGAAAGCCGGAAACCACATCCTAAACAGGGGACAAGGGATGAGCCTCTTCACCTTTTCAATAGACGTGGGTGGAGTGTGAACCGGGCGATTTCTCTCTTTTGGAAAGATAAAGCAACATAATGTCCATGACTTAATACTGGATTCCTCTTCTTCATTGTATGTATACTGCAAAGTCATGTAAAGGTTTTGCAATGGACAGGTGTCGACAAATAACCTGAGTGACTAATCGAGTTTTGACCACCGACTCCAAAAGTAAACGCCAAACGAACAGCAAATGAGAGATAAAGTCACCAGTAACTCTTTTGTTTTTATGAGGTTTCTATGGGTTGGGTTGGTAGATTTTACGGCATATCAACACTCGTTGCGTCCTGTCTTTCTGTACCGAAATCTGTTTAAATCAAAACGTAAACAAGAGACATCGACGTTGGGTAATGGTTAGCAAGACTTGTCTCGTTGGTCATTAATACTGAATTATGAGTTCGGTCCTCACTGGCTACCCAATAATAAAATATGTTACTAAATAACCCAACATGTCTTAAATCTAAAAATCAAAGAGTAAACAATTGTTGGGACTATAATTGGTCAAAGTGTAAACACTGATTTGATTTGTTCTTTGAATCATCAAACATCCACATTTGGGGTAGCTACACATCTACACTTGGTGTGATCTAAGCCTCACCGATAGAACAATAGACTTTCTTGTCTCTTTATAACTATGAGATATATGAGAAGTTGCTGAAATATGAAAGTTCATCTTTAAAAAATAAGATGATCCATTATTTTCACCTCGCCTGCAAAATAAACTAAGGAGCTGTGACTTATTTTGCGGATAAGGAGCGTCTAGAATAGATTCTTAGAATAATTCCTACAAGCCAGTCAGTCAGTTGAGTGCCATACGTGATATACGCTTGGGCAATCATGTCTCGACAGAGACATGACTGACTGGGCAGAAGATTATCCTGCAGTAGGTTGCCATTGCTTTCTGCGATAGACTGGTTGCCGACCAAGGCTATAGAACCCAATCTGTCCTGTTATTTAACCCATAACTGGAAGGAATAGGCGGATTAATACCTTTCCCAAGGGTATTTGCGCGTAAGTGAATGCAATGAATTCAGCTGAAATTCGAACTCGGCTCCCCGATTTCTCGTTCCGAGCCGATATCCAATGCACCACAACGCACATCCGTCTAAAATAAACATAATAAAATCTCTTGGCGCGGGAAGGTTCATACTCTACTGCAACAAAACCAGCATTCATAACATCGTAAACACAACTTTTGTAAAATATTTATAGCTATGTGCGTTCGTAATTCACCCCTGAGGATAATTTCAAAGGAGATCAAAAGTACTTGGGTTTGAAAAAAACTATAGTTCCTTCCTTGATGAATTTCAACCTTAAGAAGATAATTAGAGAAGTAGAAAGATAATAGTCATAACATATCTATATTATTTAATGACATTATACATATATATATATATAATTTATTTGGTTGAACATTATTTTAATCGATACTCGTATTTGAGTAGGAACCCCCTTTTTTTTAATTAAACAATATATTTATTTCTACCGGCCTGATTATTTACGATAAATTTTTGTTACGAAAATGTGTATCATTCGGCGGCATTTGAATCTGTGATCCCTAACAACATAGGGGAAGCCATTAATTGATCTGGTGCATCTTAGACCGCTCGACCACGAATGATTCTACACTTAAGTCGAAGTTAAATCAAGCCTTATAAACACAATTTTCGATTTTTCGCAAATAAACATCTCTGCTTTGAAATGTATCGTAATGCAGACAAATGTAAACTGACAATGTTACATAAAAACAGAATATCTATTGAAATACGGGTGTCGATTAAAAATTATGTTCAAACAAACAAATTGAATATGTCGGCTGTTAATTACATTTCGTAAATCTCCGGAACTTTAATTTCTTTTTTTTTTTTTTTAATAGAAAGACGCTCACACGATTTCCAGTTGCGTGCGTCACGTAATAGCTTTTAAAGAACACACACACATATATACATATATATATGTAGGTCTATATTGCATAAAACATTATCATAGTGGATATTCGTATTTGAAATAGACGTCTCATCTTTATCTTTACTTTAAACAGTGTACATTACATCTATCAGCCTGCGCATTTGAAGAAAATGTGCTCAATTAATCATCTATATATCGCCCTTCTCATCATAATTTTCACTTTCTACCTCGTCCTATCATATTCATATCACACACGTCATTCAGTAACCATCTGCTTTGAGTGGCTCTTGAGCAATGTGTTGGGTGAACTTTAGTATATAAAAATATCGAAAAGAAAGGAAGTGCTTTTTGCCTTTACTCGTGGAATATTTCATTGATAACAAACATTTACGAAGATTAACAACACTGACTTGACTTCTAATGCCAATTAGTTTCATTAAGAACTAACCTGAACGCAAAATATGTTAACTTTAGCTAATTTGGTTATTTCGCATTATTTTATTTTACAGAAAGAAATTGACAAGATTTAGAACAACTCTATTTAAGTCGATTAAGTGTTAAAAACTTGTAATTGACTAATGGTATTATGCTGTTGGTTTTTATTTCATTCGTTGAACTTCCGTTAATTGCAGTCTATGGAAGTTTGTTATGCGGAATAGAGGCGTGTGAGTGTGCGCATGCGTATATGTGCTTATGCAGATGTTTACATTGGCGTTAGATTTTATTTGGGCTGCTATTAACAAAAAGGAAAACATTCTTTTTCGCCGTTGTTAGCATGGTAGTCAGAAATAATCAGTAATTTTGGATTGTCGTATAAATTTGTTCGTTTTGGATGTCTTTTTTTTTATTTTAATCCTATTATTTATAAAAGATTTAAATTAATCAGTCATTAATATATTCGAGCGACGGTATTATTGATCTGCTGTGCCAGTTTCCTATTTGATTGGCGCAAGTTCTCGTGGGTGAGCGCGTTCATTGAACTGAGCACATTAACAGGAACGCGGTGAGTCTGTGAGGTTGAAGTCCTTGAAAGGGGAAAACCATTCTTGTGCAGTTTTTTCTGTAACAGCGCCTTCTTTGTATGCTGAACAAATGTCGAGTAGCTTTATTAGCTTTTGGGAACCTTCTTTTTGTCTACTTGGTTGGTAAAATTCAATCTAATTTCAAAACCGTTAAACAAAAGTTTCAACGAGAAATAGAGCTATTAAAATAAATAACCATAAAAAACTACACTAAAAATATTTAAATACAGTGTAATTTCACTTTCCTTATAATTTCTGAGTTGTTCTTACCTACACTTGTAATCAACTTAAGTGACAGAGAACAGCCTCTTCTGCTATTTAACTATTACTTGATAAAGAAGATATATTAATATTTCATATTAATATAACAAACTCGACAGGAATTCGAACTCAGCTCGCAGACTTATCGTTCTGAGTGGCAAACAATTACCCCACCGAATAGGGTTTAAGTTAAATGAGCTTTAAGTTACAGACAAAACCGTAGAAATTGTACGTCATTTTAGAAAACTTTCTGTTGTGTAATGAAACTGCCTTGTCGTGCAGTGGATATCGACTCGGAACGACAAATCGGGAAGCCGAGTTCAAATTCCTGTTGAATTCATTGCATTCACTTACGCGCAAATACCCTTGGGAAAAGTATTAATCCGTCTATTCCTTCCAGTTATGGATTGAATAACAGGACAGATTGGGTTCTATAGCCTTGGCTGGCAACCAGTCTACCGCAGAAAGCAATGGCAACCTACTACGGGATAATCTTCTGCCCAGTCAGTCATGTCTCTTTCGAAACATGGTCGCTCAAGTGTGTATCACGTACGGCATTTAACTGACTGACTGAATGAAACTGCGGATGTCTATTCACTAACATTTGGTGACAGATTTAGAATATATTAAATAGGGTCTCGTCTTGGAATATAGAGAAACTGGATAGCGAGCTGTGAGTTTGTTCCTCGCGGGTAACTCAAAAATAGATGTTTATACAAAGCGTGTTCTGTATTAGTTTAGAATACAACACTGTAAGATTCTAACAGAAAAAATATCATTATCCCCAAAGCGACATTGCAGATATATGCAGATAGTAGAATACAATAAAGGACTGCATTAGTTCCTCCTTATACGCTTATGATATGTTAGAATCTCTCAAAGGCCAGTATATGCATGGAGTTTTTGATTATACAAAAACTTGTTTATTTTTTTCAAAATATGCATATCTATTGGGCTGTCAGATAAATTCGTTGGCTTTTTCCGTTTATTTTAACAGATCACTCAATAATATTAACAGATCGGTCAATAATATTAACAGATCGCTCAATAATATTAACAGATCACGCAACAATATTAACAGATCGCTCAATAATATTAACAGATCACTCAACAATATTAACAGATCGCTCAATAATATTAACAGATCACTCAATAATATTAACAAATCACGCAACAATATTAACAGATCGCTCAATGATATTAACAGATCACTCAATAATATTAACAGACCACTCAATAATATTAACAGATCACTCAATAATATTAACAGATCGCTCAATAATATTAACAGATCGCTCAATAATATTAACAGATCGCTCAATAATATTAAACGATAAACAAAAGTTGGAGAGGAAGACTAGAGCTACAAAAGGCAAAACACTATTTTTACGGAAAATATAAAACATTACGAAAAAATATTTTGCGTATTAATTCAAATCGTCATCGGCTTTTATCCAAGAATTTAATTTCTTCTTTGCTTCCTTTATGATGGTGGCATTGATCAATAATTAGACCAGTTCTTGCATGGAAAAGCCGACTGCATTGACTGTATTGTAATGTTGGTGGACAACAAAGCTGATTTTGTCGAGCGTTTCTTGTCGTCTGACTTCTTTTTTTTTTCTTCTAGCTATAGGGAGATGGTTAATGTTTGCTACCAATATATATTCATGATTATCCTAATGTCTTTTCCGAAAATATCGAGGTTGTCGATCATCTCTATCAAGTCTATGTGGCGTACTTTGTCAAACGTCTTTTCGTTGTCTATTAGACATAACCGAATTCCCTACAACTTAAGATTATTTGCTGTCATTAGAAGGATGGAAATTGGAATGTGTGGAGGAATAAATGCATACCTTTTGTATGTTTAAATAGAAATTTATTAATAGAAAAGAATAACATGAATTAGTAGAAGTTAATGTTCAATGAGAAACAGTAGTAAGAAATTAAGGTTATCAAGTGTTCGTAGTAGTAACTTGCAAGAGTGAGTTTATGTATACGTAGGCATGAACATATGCATGCATGTCTATATGTATGTATGAGCGTTTATTGTTGGGTAGGATTGTCTTTGAAGTTATCGCTCAGGGTGACTGGTGAAAAGGAAGGAAGTGAGAGAGAAAGAGAGAGGTTTATGTCCACTCAGGACGTAGGCGATCATGTTTCAACGTTTGTCAAGGGTACGTGTTAATTATGCTTGTATTCTTCTCTTTGGCGGCAGTTGACTTGTCCCGTCTTTTTCTTCGTTTGTGGGGCTCGAAATGGTCATTTGGGAATTTACTCCCGGATGTGATTCTGGCCTTTCCATTGGACGACGAACAAACTTCGCGTTGGCTCGCGAAAAGGGTCCGTAAACGATTTTGTTTCTGATAATTGAAGATTATTTGAATTTTGTTTTTAGATGTATCCTAGTTTTCTATTGGCCGAAAAATATTTCACATCGAGGTGTGAAATTTCGCGAGTTTTGTTTTGGATTCGCTTTTGCATGTGTGCTAAGCAAGGTTTTGTAAATTAAAGTAAATTTGTTTATTTCTAACAAAATCAGTGAGTCAGTGCTTAGCATTTTAATTTGTAAATCTAGAACTTGATTTGTCCAGTACATTCTCTTCTGGCGGCTTCGAATGGTGGTGGAACGCCACCAGTTAGTTCGGTCACATGTCTGTGTTTCAAATGATTTAGGCTCAAATCCAATGACGTTCAGCGTTGTTTTGCGTTGGTCTTGTATCTTCAAAGATGGTAATCCCGTTGTCTTTTCCTTGAAGTGAGCTCACAGAATATGACTTAACATGAAAACCTTGATTCTTTCATTCTACTACAAGTCACAACCATCGAAGATGAACTTTAATGATCAGCGACTCAATACTTTAACTTACGTCTCTTTCCAGGACTTTGGTGTTGGTCATATAGTATTTTTATTTGATGTTCAAGCTACCACAGATAAGACTAGAAAAAATCGAACGAATTTAATGACAACACTATTTCAGACACCATAGCATTTCGAATTATTCTTCATATGAGAAATGAAATTTCTTAATACTTAAGTGAACCTATACTTTTTTTTAATCATTTCACCCCGAGCAAGGCAGAAATGCCACTGATGAGCTGGGGGCTACATAACTGTAAAAAGATTAATTAGAAAAGAGTGAGGAGTACAAACTAGTTAGAAAGGAACAATAGAAAGCTGAGAATGTAGGTGCGATGACAGATACATAGGTGGAGAGAAAGGGAAGGATATACGAAGGTGGGGAGAGAGCTAGAGTCCAGTGGTTAATAGATGAGTATTGACATTGCATTTAAATTTCTGGAGGTTGTAGCCGTCAGGAAAGCAGAATATGGGAGCGAGTTCCACAGGCGGGAAGTGCGAGAGAAGAAGCTGCAGGAGTAGAATTGTCGTCTGCATTTGGTTAACCTGACTGTGAATGGGTGGGACCCAGTTGCCAGTCTGGTTGCACGAGTAACACCTGTTGAGGAGGTATTAGTGACTTAAGTTCGTCCGAGCAGAAGCTATGAAAGTATTTATAGAACAGACAAAGGGAGGCCACATTTCGACGGTGGGAAAGTGGCTGCAGTCGAGCCGCCAGATCAGTACCTATCACATTATAGACTCTCCTTTGGAGCCTGTCGAGAACACTGAGGAGAACGGCAGGGGCGCCTGACCATAAATGGCAGCAGTACTCCATGCACGAACGGATGGTTGACTTGTATATATACAGGATGGATTCAGGCGGAAAAACATCCTGGATCGGCATAGTGACCCAACCTTCTTAGCAGTAGATTTACTTGACGTCATCTTTTTAAAATGACATCTGTAATTTAATTATCATTGCTACCATTTTAATCATAGAATACTTTTATATTTTGTGTCTGTGAATGCGATTACTATCTTCTGTAAGTTTTCGTAAGACTAATTGTTTTATTTTACATTTATAGTTAAAGCCATCCCCACCCGTTATGCTATCTACAGAACAATATTGTGTAAAAAGATGTGTAAAATCTATGGTGAATATATAATGAATTGTTTTTCTAAAGAAGTAATTAATTTTTTTATTTATTAATCCTACCGAATCTTATCACTTAAATTTTATTTTTGCTGGACATCCATATGTTAAAAAAAAGTAAAACTCCTTATCCGGATTCTGATGAACAGAGCACGCAGCAGAATCTGAAAAAGCAATAGAAATACATTAGAACCTCTATCTCTGCTTTATAGACAACGAAAAGACGTTTGACAAAGTACGCCACAAAGACTTGATAGAGATGATCGACAACCTCGACATTTTCGGAAAAGACGTTAGGATAATCATGAATATATATTGGTAGCAAACCGCTTGTGTACGGATAAGAATTGAATTCAGCAGATATACAAAAATAAAAAGGGACGTAAGACAAAGATGAGTTTTCTCACCGGATCTATTCAACTTATATAGCGAAACAATTCTGAGAGAAATAAAACCCTTGTCAGGGTTTGTCATTAGCGGCCACATTCTCAAGTCTATGATAGCCTACGTCCCTAAGGGACACGGCACATGAAGAAGAAGATATTTATTATCGTTTACCGGCTTACCTGCGTCCCCACTGACAGGAAAACCCGCTGTTATATCGGGGTTTTTCATACTGACTCAGCCATGAAGGCTACTGCCAATCAATTATGGCTGAATAAGCAAAATGCTGTCATAGATTATCAAAATTTCATTTCTACTCAGTTTTGTATTCAAACGTAAACAAAAAGAAGCCAAATCCTACTGTCGGTCAACGCACGCATATATAAACTATAAAGACACACACACATACAAACACACTTACAGGCGCACACACACACACACACACACACACACACACTACAATTGACGACAGCAGTAGCAGCAAAAGATGACCATTCGTTGATAGGCACGGTCCACGAGCGGACGTGAAATCAAGCTCTCCTACCATTCTGAAAATGAGATTTTGATCTCGAAATATTAATGAATAATAAATAGGTTATACCCAACACCTTCTTTACCTTCCTTTATTTTACTGAACGCATTGTGATAACCTTCAAAACCTACCCATACAAAGAAATCTCTAAATCTGTAATGGATTTATTGCTTATTAATCCGACAAATGTTTACCACTTAATATTTATTTTCAGTGGATACTCATATTTAAGTAGACGATTTTTTTACCATTTTTCAAGCAATATATGTATTGTTATTTATTTCCATGAATATTTAAAAACTCTTATTAAAGAAAATATAATATGCACACTCGGAAAGGATTCGAAACTGCGTCAAACTTGGCAGAGGAAACTTTCGTTAGATCCGACTCAGTCACGAGGAGAATTGCCAAATTGATATTTTAGAAATAATATCATTTAATACTCACTAAAGTACACTTATACTTAGACTTTTAAAAAGACATTTAAATTTCGGGAATATGTTGAGAAAAGAGTGTTTGGAAAATTTGACACTCACAGGACATACAAAAGCAAGCAGAAGGAAATATAAGAGTAACCTACGTAACAAGGTTGTGTATTTAGAAGTGAGAAGGATAGTAAAAATATCATTGTCAAGAACTGCAGAGTATGGGAATTTATATTCGGCTAGTTCCTGAAGAGAATACGGCACATAAAATAAGAATACTCAAATATTTTGTGGCCTTATTGAAACCCGTCGACTGCATAAACAGAAAACAGACAAACGATATTTTTCTTGTTTATGTCTCCTCAGGAAACATGTTCCGTGCAGCTCTAAGTAAATTTTCTCGTTTTGTTATTTCTCCCAAACCCTGTTCCGCTATCCATTTACTCAAAGCTCACTATCATGCGCTGTCTTTCTCGGTCACTCTTGCCTTCAAACTTCCCTATGAGTATCAGATTTTCCAAGCCCTCTTTGCTCATTACGTGCCCTAGAAACATGAATTGTTTCTTCCTGAAGTTAAATATGCTTTCTTTTTATTTTCACTTTTTATACCTTCGACGTTGCTCAAATATACGATACTGATACGATAGTCAGTCAGTTAAGTACCATACGTGAAACACGCTTTGGCGATCATGTGTCGAAAGCGACATGACTGACAGGGCAGAAGATTATCCCGCAGTATGCTGCCATTGCTTTCTGCGGTAGACTGGTTGCCAGCCAAGGCTATAGAACCCAATCTGTCCTGTTATTTAACCCATAACTGGAAGGAAGAGACGGATTAATACCTTTCCCAAGGGTATTTGCGCGTAAGTGAATGAAATGAATTCAACTGGAATTCGAACTCGGCTCTCCGATTTCTCGTTCCGAGCCGATATCCACTGCACCACAACGCACATCCGCGATATGATAGTAAATAAATATATATTCGATCATTGGACTACAAAAATAATGATATAACAATGTATGCCTGTGCATACACGAATACATTACTAATTATGTGTGTGTGTGTGTGTGTGTGTGTGTGTGTGTGTGTGTTCTATCAGTACATATATGCGTTCTAATTAATATATGTGTGGGGTATTAGATCATTTACTATGCTTTCGCTTTGCTTTTGAAGCGAGCAGACTTCCAAGCAGAATCGTAAAAGAAAATGTTGGATAAAAGCGAAATGTGATATTTACAAAAGACATCACAGATTTCCGATAATGAATAAATTCAGCTGATTTTTGTTCTCTTTTATTGAAATATATTATTCTATTAACCGTAAGAAATCTTACGGACATATCACGTCGAAACACCGGTTCCTATCTGGATGATGTGATGGATAACGGCTCGATATGAGAACTCAGAGAGCTGAGTTCGAATTCCAGTTGAGTTCATTACATTCATTTATCCCTGAGATAAGTATAAATAATCGTGTTTTCATCCCAGATATGGGTTCGAGAGTAAGACTGTCTAGGTTCTATAGCCTTAGTTGTCAACTAGTCTACCGCAGGAAATAATGGCCACCTATGCGAGATTCTTTTGCCTAGTCAGTCAAGAACTGAAAAGCGATATAATCGCCAAAGGGTACCTCAAGCATAGTACCTAAGGAAGGAGCAGCGTCAATCGTGTATTTTCCTTCTTTTTTTTTCTTTTTTTTTTTCGAAATCAGATATTGGTTTGATATTTCTATAAGTCTCCCATTACTCATGCTAACAGACTGGTAACAAGATCCCACTCTAGTTAGATCAACCAAATGCAGCCTTCACTTCTACTCTACCAGCTTCTTTTCTCGCACTTCCCGCCTGTGGAACTACCGTCAGTATACGTGCTTTCCTGACGGCTACAACCTCTAGGAATTTAAATGCAATGTCAATTACCATCTCTTATTCAACTTATCCTTCCTTCGTCCTTTCTACATCGTCCCGTGTATCTTGTTCTTTTCCTTTCTCTCTACCTTCGCAACTGTCTTCACATCCTTCTCTTACCCTTTCTCTGACACCCCCTGTAATTGGTCCGTCTTTCTCTTCACTCTCCTTTTGCCTAAACTTTTACTCTTATGTAGCCCCGTGTGCATCAGTGGCGATACCGCCTTGCTTGGGGTGAAACGATTAAAAATAAAAAAATTGCTTTGAATACTGTTGCTACATATGATCCGGTACCTCTGCCACCTATCTAAAGCTTCTTAATAAAACCCAAATAATCAGCAGTATTATTGGCCTTTTTCTGGACTCTCGGCTTCATCCACTTTCTGACAGCCATACGTTTGCCTCTCTTTGCCTTTTCTATAAATATTTTCATGGTAATTGTTAGGATGAGCTCTTCTCTATGGTACCAAGAATCTTCAAATTTATTCTTCGCCCGGAAAGGAACGACATGAGCAACGGGTGTCACCGGACCGTTATTCTGCAACCGTTTGTACCAAACACGAAATAACTCTCGGGACATGTTGAACAACTGTGGACAGCGTCGAGCAAGAAGGATCAAATTGAATATCAACATTTTAAGCATATGCAAAATTAGGTGGTCAAAAAACGACAGGATTATATACGCAGGCGTTAAAAATAATGAAAAAGGCGGCGGCTTGATACTAGACCAAGACATTTTGGGGTACTGCCAGTTATCCGAACGAGTTCTTGAGATCAAATTTAAAGGAAAGCCTCTCAACATAGATGTTATAGTGGTATATGTACTGAAAACTGAGGAAGAAAAAGATTCTACTTCATACTGGACAGCGCCAAGATTCATTGTAAATCACAAGAAATTAGAATTATCATGAGAAAGTTCGGACTAAGAAACCGCAATGATAGGGGAAAAATGGGTCCAATAATACACTGCAAATGACCAGTCAAATGACCAACGTCTGGTTTCAAGATCACCCAAGACGATCATGGACATAGAGAAGCCCAGAAGGGGACACGAAAAACCAAATTGACGACATAACTATAAACAAAAGATTCAGGAATTAAGTTTTTCATTGCCAAACTTATCCAAATGCCGACTCCGAAAACGACCACCTCCCGGTTATATGTAAACTGAGGATGAATCTTCGGAAATTGAGGAAGGATAGTGCAGCATCCAGACTGCAATACAGCAGATTCGTGAACGACCTCAAACTGCAGAAAAATATAAGGACAATGTAAAAAAGAAATACGAGGGACAAATTGAGAATGGAAACTGAAAATGAGACACACTAAAAGAATCGATAGTGACATCAAAAAACGATATCATCTCAAAGAAAAACAAACGTAGAAGAAAAACTGTGTGAATCACTGATGAGATTCTCAACATGATGCAACAGAGACAGAAAACAATGCCAAGACAAGGAACGGAAAGGAAGAAACCACACAAGGAAATAAGAAGCAAAGTCAGACAAACTAAAGAAGAACGGTTCAATGATAAATGTGCAGAAATGATGTGCAGATTGAGCATGATTAATAAAGGAGATATAAAAACATGAAAAACATGCATAAAACAATAAAAGAACAGGACAAAAGACATGCTCATCAACAAGATGTATAAAATCCAAGGGTGAAACGTTCATATTAGAGAAAGAAAAAACACTTCAGCGATGGGAATAATATATCAGAAAGCTCTTGCACAACAAGGGAGAGCAACCGATAACACACAGAAATATCGACAAGTCGGAAATATTAAAAACCGAATTAGAAGCTGCACTGACCACATTGAATAGAAACAAAGCAGCCAGACCAGACGGTATTGTAATTGAGATGCTGGCAGCTTTAGACGATTTCGGCGTCAACAAAATTACAGAAATGATAAATAAAATCTACAACAGTGGCAACATAGCGGAAGATCTAACCAGATCGATTCCCTTGGGTCTGGCTTCTTAGGCGGTGCTTTAGAGCACTGCCTTAGAAGCCGGGTGTAAAAGAATGTGAATTCAGCTTAATGAGTCACATGACAAAACTCAGCATCCTAATTTTAATGAATAGAGAGCGCAGTAGATTCAGGCCTAAAAATATTACATCAACAGTGAGGTTTCGTTAAGGGCACTAGAACAAGGAACGCAATATTTATGCTCATAATGTTATCAAAAAGGGCAATAAAAATGCAGAAGAACGTATACCTGTACTTTATAGACTACGCAAAGTCGTTCGATTAAGTTAACCAAAAACAGACTTTTTGGTTGTTTTATTTTTATGGTATATCAACCTCGGAGGGTCATTTAATGCCAACTAAACTTTTATTTATTGCTGGTAATACCTTTTTCTTTTCAGCAATTCTTTTTTATATATATATATATAAGTTTTGTGTCTAGTAATACTTTTTTTTCTTTTCGAGTATCAAGATTCATTAGGATTTGTTTTTAAGGGCAGGGTCCCCAAGTCATACTCTTGTTATTTAACCCATAACTGGAGGGAAGGGACGGATTAATACCTTTCCCAAGGGTACCAGTGCTTAAGTAAATGCAGGGTACTCAAATGGAATTCGAACTCGGCTCACCGATTTCTCTTTCCGAGCCGATATCCACTGCACCATAAAGCACATCCGTCACTAAACGCTTACAGCACCTGGTATTCCTAAGCGGTCACCCATCTAAGTACTGACCAGGCTCAACGTTGCTTAACTTCGGTGATCGCACGAGAACCGGTGTATTCAACGTGATAGGCCGTAAGCCAAACCAAAAAGACTTGATAGAAATGCTAGGTAACCTAGACATATTCACGAAAAACATTAAAATAATCAAGAACCTGTACTGGCAGCAGACAGACAGGAAATGAATTCAGCAGATATGCAAAAATAAAAAGACAAGGATATGTCTTCTCACCAGCTCTATTCAATCGATACAGCGAGGCAATTCTGAGAGAACTAGAAGTTCTGCAATAATTTGTCACTGGTGTCCACAATCTGAACAATATAAGATACGCAGATGATACAGTGCTGATAGCAGACACAAAAAGAAAACTATAGGACCTCCGACAAAAAGGAGTTAAAGAATGTGAAAAGAAAGGACTAAATATAAACTACAAATAAAATTGAATGCATGTTCATCAGTAAAAAGAGGAACCCAAACTAACAACTACAAATCGTAGATACTGAAATCAAACAGATACAGAAATTTAAATATACTTGTGAAATGTTCTAACAGAGAATGGAAAGCAAGTCACATATATCTGAAGTCGTATTGGTATGGCCCAGGATGCATTCTGGGTAGAGTATTAAGAGACAACAGAATTTTGTTCGAAACAAAAAAAAGTGTACTGGATTGTTATGTGATGCCTCTCCTTGAATATAGCGGCAAATGCTGGACAAGATAAAGGAAAGATTTGAAGCAACCGAATTGTGGTTCTACAGAAAGATGCTGAGGATACCATGGACAGGACATGTTAGCAACGATGAGGTTTTTGAGATGATAGACACGAAAAGGAAGCTTATACTTCACATCAGGAAGAAAACAGCTGACGTGTCTTGGACATGTAATGAGAAAGAAGGGCTTGGAGAATCTGATACCCACAGCACAGATAAGGGAAAGAGAGACAAGGGAAAGCAACGCATGACATACTTGATCAAATGGATGACAGAGCGGAGTTTAGGAAGAGTTAAAATTGAAAGAGTGTTAACAGCTACAAGGAATAGGGAGATGTGGAAAGTTATAATTCCCTACGTGTTGATAAGACAAGGCACAAAGAAGAAGAAGAAGAAGAAGAAGAAGAAGAAGAAGAAGAAGAAGAAGAAGAAGAAGAAACTGGCAAAGACGGATTACCAATTTACAGTTGAGGTGGCTAGATGCAACCGTAAATTGTAGGCTCACATCTTATTTTTTAACACTTCTCGCTCGTGGAACTCCCTTCTAGTTCCATATTATACAGTCACTTTAAGCTGTAAAACTTTAAATGTAATGTCAGTCGTTATCCTCCTGATTACTCTTCCTCTGTTCTCGCTCTTTACGAATATTGCACAACGTGTGACCCCTTGCGTCTCTGTGGTTTTACTCTCTAGTTTGGGGTGAACTCGATTTTTCAAACATTGATTTGTAATATGTATAATAATTTATATTATTATTATTATATTTATCTAGCACATTAAAATGTGGACCCGACTGCCAAGAGGACGCTTTCCCAATCACTACAATTTTAATCTGTTCAAGTCTAGGGTTAACTGTTTTAACAAAAATCACAAAACAAAACACCAAAACACCAAAACCCAAAACACCAACCTGAACACTCGAGTTAAGTTCTTAAATAACCTCGTCAGACCAAAGCTTTCATGTGGGTGACATTCATAGTGCCAGCAGGTTCCGATCCCGGCCAGAATCAAGCGGATGTGTCTATCCACAGGATTGTATGTGGATGATTAATATATATATAAACTTATTTAAAAATCGTACTTTGTCTGTTTGTGTGTGTGTGTCTCTCTCTGTGTGTGTCCGTTACCTAAAGACTCCGAAACGGCTAAACCGATTTTCTTGCAAATTTACATAGTTGTACTATAAACGTCTGCGAGTGTTCTTAGCTAGGTTTTGTGTCGAGGTACCCCCGATAAATATCGAAAATCGATAATCGAAAAAGTTGGCTTATAGAAGGAGTGGTCTGATTTTAATCAAATTTGATACACTCATAGACATAAGAAACGATATTCAGAAGTTTCAAGGTTGCAGTTCTTACAATAGTGCAGAAAATTTGATATCGATACCAGGAAATCAAAATTTGACTTACATCCATTCATTTTTCTTTCAGTCTACGGTTTCGATTTAACTGGAAACAACTATTGCTTTTTAGTCTTTCGTGCCAACGTCCGAAGAGTCTGAGCTCCAGGATCACGGATTAGTTTTAAAGCTTTCATTACACTCAATCAACGCCGGGCTATACTGCTAGTATAAATTAATTCTATGCTTTGATACCAGGAAATCAAAATTTAACTCACATCCATTCATTTTTCTTTCAGTCTACGGTTTCGCTTTAACTGGAAACAACTTTATACAGTTGATATATATATAGGGGGGAGCATTACTTAAACCTATAATAATAATAATAATAATAATAATAATAATTTTAATGTACTACATAAAGATAATAATAATAATAATAATAGTAATAATAATAATAATAATAATAATAATAATAATAATAGTAATAATAATATCTAAACTATATATATACTAGCATTATAGCCCGGCGTTGCTCGGGTGTAATGAAAGCTTTAAAATTAATCCATGGTCCTAGAGCTCAGACTCTTTGGACGTTGGCACGAAAGACTAAAAAGCAATAAAATTGCTTTCAATGGTTGAAAAAGTCTTTGAGTGAGTCCAGCCTGGGAGTCCTATTATTATTCCTATGCACCTTTGGGTTTCGTTGGTACATTTACCATCAGTATTTCCGTACTTACTTGATTCTGTTGCTTCCAAATCCAACTGCCTAAAGTCTCTTCATCTTCTTTGAAAAAATTCTCCAGCATTCACTATCGTCTAGGAAGGTTGATATTAAATTTCTAATAAAATCTTCCTGTCACTTATTATTTTGTTTTGAACATTGTACATTGGTTTGGTAACAAAGAACAGTACCGAGTAAAAGAATTTACATTATACGAGGACTACCAACATCAGCAACTACTAAAATGGATAGCACATGTAACTCGAAGAGAAAATAATGGCATAATAAGATGTTGAAACTCAACAATACTTCAAATAAGAGGTTAGAAAGGAAACTCTTAATTAATACTGAAAATAGCAATAGCAGATACTTGGTTTAAAAAATCTGCTTTTACTGAAAGATTGCATAAATAGGAAATTTTTATAAAATTCAACGGAAAGGAGTACTGGCTACACAGTTAATAAATGCCAAAGGTTTCCTTGTAGAAAAACGGCTCATATTACCATTACCTTTACTAATTGTAATGATGAATGTTTTATCCTAACTACTAATCATATAATCGAAACGAGAAATCGGGGAGCCGAGTTCAAATTGCAGTTGAATTCCTTGCATTCACAAATACTCTTGGGAAAGTTATTAGTCCGCCTCTTCCCCCAGTTATGGGTTAAATAACAGGATAGATTGAGTTTTATAGCCCTGGCTAGCAACTAGTTTACCGCAGAAAGTAATGGTAACCTACTGCGAGATAATCATCTACCCAGTCAGTCATGTCTCTTTCGAGACATGATCGTCCAAAGAGTGTATCACGTATAGCACTTAGCTGACTGAATCATACATGGAAGTTGAGAATACATTAGGTTTACACTAACATACTTTAGTTTTTGCCCGGTAGTAGGAGCGTATACAGTGGATTAGTGCTGAAATACTATGTAATATCAGTCCTATAAAGCGGAGAATGTTGGATATTTCCTAGCAGATCATGAAAAGTTTGCTATACACGGTCGTAATGGAAAGTGGAAAGAAAGGGCTAGCCATACGTTATAAGAAGACAGACTATATGGTAGTTAGCAAGGGAGATAGAACTGAGATGTACGAATAAAAAAAGTATGTGAATCTAACTGGGAAGCGTTATAACGAATGGCAGGAAAACGAAATAAAAATCCGTAGGCGCTTTGGAATAGAGAAAAATAACTTCTAAAGTCAAAACAAAATAATAAGTGACAGAAAGTTTTTATTAGAAATTTAATATCAACCTTCCTAGACGATAGTGAATGCTGGAAAATGAAGAGACTTTAGGCAGTTGGATTTGGAAGGAACAGAATCAAGTAAGTACAGAAATACTGATGGTAAATGTAACAACGAAACTCAAAGGTGCACAGGAATAATCAAAGATAACTCCCAAAAGATAAAGAAAACATAAAGAAGCAGAAGTGTGAGTTTGAGTTTGAGTTAAGTTTTGTTTAACTGCATATCAACCTCTTTGGGTTATTTAATGCCAAAAAGGTGGGGTTTTAAGGTATTTTTTTTAATGTTCGGTTATAGTGAAAAGGTTGATTTAGTCAGATTTTAATAAAAAAAAAATTTATTCATTTTTATTTTAGAAAACTGAAAATGCTTAGTATTCAAAAATTTTTTGCTGAGAATAATTTTTTTTCTTCCTTCACAAATGTCTTCTTGGTAATATTTTTCTTTCAAAAATGTTTTGGTAATATTTTTCTTTCAAAAATGTCTTGTTGATAATATTTTTCCTTCAAAAATGTATACTTTTCTATAAAACTCTATTTTTATGTATATATTTCTATAAAAGTGTATTTTTATACTTTCATAGTATTTTGACCCCAGTTTAGGGTTTTACTATTTGCTCATAGCTGGAACCTTAGCAGGTGCTACCACTCCGAGTCAGGGTGGACCTGGGAACAACAGCAATTAAGAGTTGGTTCCATGCTCCTCACAACCTCCCAATCAGAGTCCTTGCTGCCGGATGGAGTTTAGTATCATGCCCAGGACCGTAAAGAGGCAGGAAGATTTCGTTAGAATTGAAGAAAAGTATATTGACCTGTTGTGCACTATTTATCCTCTTATATGGCAGTGAATTATAGGGCCTAACAGATGAAGAAGGTACTTGAGTCAGCACCCTCCCTATTTACATTACTCAGACTATTTTCCTCATCTTCGCTGCCATTTTATACGAAATTCCGGCCATTGTACGCTCCGGAATTTCGAACCGAATCCTTTATTACGATCACTGGGGATATCATTCTCATTGTGCGAAGGCGTTATCTCCCTTTAACCCGATTATCTAAGCTATATGTTTACCACTGCTGCAGCCTGTTATTTAACTCAAAACTATTTAGGTCAAGTTACTAGAACTAACCAGCGCCCATATCCACAGATTATAAACCTAATGTTTCAGTAACATTTTAAACAAAAAAATGTCCCAGAAATTCATGCACTGATGTCCTCAAGGACACATGGTCCAGTGGATATAGTCGTTGGTTAGTTCCTGTGACTTGACCCAAAGAGTTGTGATTTCAATGCAGGACAAATAACATTCACTCACCTTCAAATCCCACCATCCATACAATCTAGTAAAAGGGATTATCTGATGCCTACAACATCGAGCAAAAGTCGTAAGCGGTGACCCGGAGACATATGAACAGGAAGTGGCCGGTATAAGCAGTACCGTACAATGTAACAACTACCCAGGGTACTTGAAAACAGCTTCAATGAACGTGGAAAAGAGGGTGCATGTGGGGTGTTATAAAAAAAAATACAAAGGATCTGTGTTCTATATAACATCAGGACGACCTTCAAAAGTGGATCTAGACTTCGCAGATATCTCCCTCGAGTAAGACCTTCAGTAACGGAAAACATGACTAAGGACTGTGTGTACTCCATTCCATGTAGCTGCGGAATAAAATATAAAGAAGAAATGGGCCGCCTCCTTAAGGTAAGGCTGCATGAACATCCCAAGGCCGTAACACGAGGGGAGATACAAAAATCACGCATAGCTGACCACATATATAGAGAGAAAGAACATTACCTTTTCCTATGGAATGAAACTGAAATGACTGACTGAGAACAATATTGGAAATTACGTAAAATGCTAGACAATAAAAATCTCCCAAGACGACCAATCATAGAAATGAATACGATATGGGAACCAGTAATACGGAGTGTTGGAGAAAATCATTAGCGTCAAAGATTGCAATATAAGCTCTGGTAAAAATGTTTACTGAAACATTAAATTTATAACTCCAAGAAATTTATACACTGACGTCCTAAAGCACACATGGTCCAGTGGATATAGGCGTTGGTTAGTTCCAGTGACTTGACCCAAAGAGTTATAAGTTCAATACAGGCTTTAGCAGGGTCGGGTTAGAGGGAGATAACTCATGCCTACCAGAAACAGCTTTGCACATGGATAGGGAATGATATGCACCAGTGATCGTAATAAAGTGTTCGGTTCGAAATTCCTAGCACCTGAAGAAGGCTGGAGCGTATAACGGCCGAAACGTCGTAAAAATGACAACGAAGATGAGGACAATAGTCAGAATAACGTAAATAGTATAAATACTGCTTCATCTCAGAAATCCTTCCTATTATAATACAGATCGTTGTATATATATTCTTTCTGTAATTGAGAGTGAGACCTTAGCGAAGCAGCGTCGGCTCAATTCATTACAGAGACAATATAAACCTAGCATCAGTTCATTACTCTTTACTAACAGTTATGAAAGTTCTTGTTTTTTTAACAGTGCCTTATTTTATTTTATTGCCATAATTATGTTGTCGAGTACTGACGAATCACACACTGATTGAGCACTCTGGAAGAATGGTAGACTTTGAAAAAGAATAGCTACTCTAGCATCTACGCAACGCTCATTCAGTAATGAATTAGAGCACTTTGGCTATTGGGCGTGTATAATGATAATATACACGCTAAAAAGTTTGCCTCCTTCTACCGACCGCCCATGGCTCAGAGATAGAATTGCCGACTGACACCAATTCGGTCGGGTTTCAATCCTGGGTAAAAAGCAATCGGATGTCTAACCGTACTGATGAGCTGTGATACAGCAAAACAGATCTGTCTGCGGATGTCTATATATATATATATATCCCTTCTGTCACGCTCAGAGGTTTGGATTATTTTTCTTTTTTTTTCTGATGTCTCAATGTAAAATACTCAATAGTAGGTACATCAATATACATGTTGCCGTCATTTTAGACGGCATATCGATATGATTATTTGGTCGACATTTTTGATGGCACGGGCCCACTCGGTATTATATATTGACTGGTTGATTCGTTCACTACGGCTTATCAACCCTTTTTATGACTGGCCATTTGTATCCAAAGAGGCCTTTTTACTAGGTTGGCTAGCTAATCCCAGTTGCAGACGCCTGTCCAGGCTCATTTTGTTTATTCAACACCCACAGAGCCCACCTGTGGTTTATACTGCAACTATGCAAAGCAGACCTTAGATACAGTTTCTGGGAGAGATAGTGTGACCAACAGTCTAAAGAAGGCTAGGATGCTCAAACACTCGGTCAGGATGACTTGTGACTTTGTGCTAGCATAACCATTGACGGATTCCAAAGGATTCCGTCAACCCAAGTTTTTCTCACGAAGCATGGGTCAACTCGTGGTATGGTTTTCAGGCACTTTCCCAATATGCCGCACGCTGGAATCGCCTCCTCTACAACGATAAACTCAAGAAGCCACCTCCCTGAAAAATCGGCCATGGTGAGATTCGAACCCTGTCCTCATGGTCAGAAAGTAAAGGTTCTGAACACGCATCTATATATCAACCCTTTACAGGTCGCCTGCTAGACCTAATCCAATCTTTCTTAAATAACCGCAAAATGAAGGTCGTTCTGAATGGACGTGCCTCTTCGTCCTACAGCACGAATGCTGGTGTCCCACAGGGCTCTATCCTGGGTCCGACGCTCTTCCTTATTTTCATCAACGACCTCCCAGATGAGATCAAGTCCCAAGTAGGCATCTACGCAGATGACATTACAATACACTCCCGCACCAGTAAGAAAATCATTTGCCCAGTAAGAAAATTATTTGCCCAGAGCTTGATTTCGGCAAGAGCGATACACTAAAAATCTATTTTTGCTAAAAATCTATTTTTTGAGGTGGGGATTGTAAGATTTTTTAAAAAATTATAATGACTTTAGTGATACAAGTCTTTAGTAATCAACCTATATCTAGCAGATTCATAGTTTTTCCAATAGTATTTGCGCTTTAGTGAATACAACGAACCCAACTGGAATTGAAACTCGGGGTACCGAATAACAATTTCGAGATATTATTCATTGCACTACCGTCACATCCAAGCTTACAGTACCTGGCATTCCCAAGTCGCTAGCCTTCAAGGTAATGTCTAGACTCGACGTTACTTAACTTTGGTGATCTTAGTTAACCGGTGTTTCAACGTAATATGGCCATTAGCTGGTTCTACAGCATCATGCTGAGAATACATAGACTGTGTATGTGTACAGCGAAGAATTTTTAAGGAAAATGGAAACAAACATAACCACGTCTAATTTAAGTCTGAAAGGGACAGCTTAAATTACTTAATGAGGAAATGGGCTTGGAGAATTAGATACTCACAGGAAACATTGAAGACAAGAAGGGCAGAGTGAAACAAAGAGTAACTTACCTAACGAGCTTTTATAAATGAACAGTGGAACAGGAATTGCGAATGACTATATAACGCTATGAAGGGTAGGAAGCTGTGGTGAGCAATGATCGCCCACGTACTGAAGTCGAGAAAAGAAGAAGAATATAGTAGAATTATATATATATATATATATATATGAAAGATGTTCTTGCTTTCAAGAGTTTTAGTTTGAATTTAAGTGTGTTCAACGTTATATGAACATCTGTGGGTTATTTAATGCCAAAAAAAGAGGGGTCTTAAGGTTTTTTTTGGATTTTTTTTAATGTTCGGTTATAGAGAGAACGTTGATTTACTCAGATTTGATTAATTTTTTTTTGTTTTTATACTTTTTTATTTTAGAAAACTGTAGATATCTTCTAGTTTTGTATTAAAAATGTTTTGCTGAGAATATTTTCTTTCCTTCAAAAATGTGCTGTGGTAATAATTTTTCCTTCAAAAATGTATTTTTTTTTTATAAAAGTCGATTTTATGTATATATTTCTATAAAAGTGTATTTTTATACTTTCATAGTGTTTTAACCACCGTTTGGGGGTTAACTATTTGCCCATAGCTTGGACCCTAACAGGTGTTGCCACTCCTAGTCAAGATGGACCTGAGAACAACAGCAATTAAGAGGTGGTTCCATGTTCCTTAAAACTTCCCAATCAGAGGGCTTGCTGCTTGATGCAGTTTACCGAGGCGCGGAAGAAATGGAAGAGCAATCAGGAGGACAGCATATGGCGATTATCATTACGTTTCAGTTGTTGAAGTTTAATATTGACTGGAAAGTATGTAGCCGAAAGGGAGTCACACAAGCGAGGAATGCGTCCGTATAAATGGCGATTGCATCTAGCCAACTCAACTGTAAATTGATGAGGCCTCGTTGCTGGTCTAGTACAGCGTTAAAGTTGAAGAATCTAGGTTCCATAGCAAAGAGCTCATCAGAACAATTACAATGAAATTATTTATAGAAAAAGCACTGAGAGGCAATTTTATGGTGGTTGGAAAGTGACTGAAGGACCAACAATATTGCTGATTTTTCTTTGGATTTTATCAAGGATCTTTAGACATATGGCAGGAGTATGTGCGTTGTAGTGCAGTGGATATCGGCTCGGAACGAGAAATCGGGAAGCCGAGTTCAAATTCCAATTGAATTCATTGCATTCACTTACGCGCAAATACCCTTGGGAAAGGTATTAATCCGTCTCTTCCTTCCAGTTATGGGTTAAATAACAGGACAGATTGGCAGGCAACCAGTCTACCGCAGAAAGCAATTGCAACCTAATGCGGGATAATCTTCTGCCCAGTCAGTCATGTCTCGACAGAGACATGATCGCCCAAACGTGTTTCACGTATGGCACTTAACTGACTGACTGAGTAGGCCATATGTGGCAACAATATTCTAAGCATGAATGAGTGGTAAACGTATAGATATGCATGATAGATTATGAAGAGAAAAATGGATTTTTTGGCTACAAATATAATCTTTGTGACTCTGGCTGGGTTAAGTTCACAATTTCTTTTTGCTGAAAATTGTTTTTCAAAGATTTTCAGCTTTCAAGACAAAGCTCCACAAACAGATGAAGAATCAATAAAATATGAGACTTTCTTACAGATGCCAAGTGTATAAGTCGAGTATTCACAGTCTGCTACACAAATTAAAAACACGCTTCGGTGAAAAATTCATTATGTGTCAGATTTAGTAATATAATAACAGCTATAGATCGCTGCCAATTCTAGTGTCTCTAAATATCAATTGATTTTGCAATGCGTAAAATAATAATACTGAATGCTACTTGTGAAAACTTCAATATTGGCATCCACCACTTCGACAATTATTTGCCCAGAGCCTGATTTCGGCAAGAGCGATACACTTTGCAATTATTACATTCTGTTGTGCCATACATGGAAATCATTCCCGTGGAGTAGTTTGAAAAACACATAAAAGTTTTATATTTAATAATAGATCTTTACAGAAATCTTATAGTGTGTGCTGGATTCTATGCCAACGTCTTCCGCGATTCGTTGAAAGTAACATGATTTCGAGAGAAAAACTAAATTGAAATCTTCACCTTTCTAGACTGGAGGCTCCGAAATACAGAATTAAATTAAGGGGATATGTTCTCTTTCTCTTTTACAATCTATCTACTGATCGATCTATCTGTTTTCCTTCCCATCTCTCTCTCTCTCCCTCTCTCTCTCTCTCTCTCTCTCTATATATATATATATATATATATATTTGTTTTCCTTATTTCCTATCTATCTATGTATCGAGGTATTTCTTTTCTTTTCTATCTATCTACCGATCTGTCTCGATTTCCTTCCTATCTATCGATTAGTTTTCCTTCAATTCTTCCTTCTTTTCTAGCCATCGATCTGTCTGTCTTCCTTTCTTCCTATCTATCTATCTATCTATCTATCTATCTGTCTGTCTGTCTGTCTGTCTTTTTCTTTCCGTCCTTTTTATGTATATATATCTGTCTGTTTTTCTTTCTCCCTCCCACCCTATCTATCTATCTATCTATCTATCTGTTTTCTTTCATCCTTCCTTCCTTTCTTTTTATCTATCGATTTGTCTCTTTTCGTTTCTATCTATCTATCTATCTATCTATCTATCTATCTATCTATCTATGTTTTCCTTCCTATCTATCTATTTGTTTTCCTTCACTTCTTCTTTCCTTCTTTCCTTCCTTTCTATCTATCTATCTATCTATCTATCTATCTATCTATCTGTTTTCTTTCCAATGTATCAGTTTGTTTTCCTTCCTTCCTTCTTTCCTTCCTTCCTTCCTTCCTTCCTTCCTTCTTTTTTCATTAATTCCTTCCTTTCTTCTTATCTAGCGATCTGTCTGCTTTCCTTTCTTCTTATCTATCTATCTATCTATATATATATATATATATATATATATATATATATATAGATATATATCTGTTTTCTTTCATCCTTCCTTCCTTTCTTTCTATCTATCGATCTGTCTCTTTTCGTTTCTATCTATCTATCTATCTATCTATCTATCTATCTATGTTTTCCTTCCTATCTATCTATTTGTTTTCCTTCACTTCTTCCTTCTTTCTTTCCTTCCTTTCTATCTATCTATCTATCTATCTATCTATCTATCTATCTATCTATCTATCTATCTGTTTTCTTTCCAATGTATCAGTTTGTTTTCCTTCCTTCCTTCCTTCCTTCCTTCCTTCCTTCCTTCCTTCCTTCTTTTTTTCATTCCTTCCTTCCTTTCTTCTTATCTAGCGATCTGTCTGCTTTCCTTTCTTCTTATCTATCTATCTATCTATCTATCTATCTATCTATCTATCTATCTATCTATGTTCTTTCTTTCCGTCCTTTCTTCCTACCTATCTATATATCTATCTGTCTTTTTACCTTTCTCCCTCCTTCCATCCATCTCTATCTATCTACTGACGGTTTCATCATTCGTATCAACATAAAGGAAATCAACACTTATTACTTATTTATGACTCGACGTAAACCAAGATATAGTTAACCCCCCCCCCCCCCACACACACACAAGTGTACATATATTTTGCATATATTAATTATAGATATAAATTATATTCGCATACAAGCATAATAACCGTAAAAATGACTTTTTTATTTACGTATGGATCAACACTACTTCTAAGGATCAACGTGTTTCTTTATGTTTTTTTGCCAAGGATCAGTATATCTGTAAATTATTCGATAAGTCTTATATACACCATAATAATAATAATAATAATAATAATAATAATAATAATAATACGATTAATACATTGCGATTTCTCCAGAAGTTTACAATTGTACTGATTCCCATATGATATACGCCGCCCAATGTACCAAACAGGACTTCATTTATCTGGTTGCACAACGAAAAATATAAAAAATTCACTAAGCACAATTATGATGTCAGACACAAAAATATGACATCAACGGAGCTTGTGGAACACTTCATTACAAACGACTCTAATTTCTTAAGGTGCCCATCCTGAAAGAAATAATATTCAGAGTCTACCGAACTTTCACCATTAAAACGCATGAGGATTTTTAAGTATGCAAACTGCTAACTTTTCACCTCGGGGTTAAATAAACAGAATGACAGGAGTATTCCATAAGATTTATACGAAGCTGTTTGATTAATTCCTCTTAGAAACTAATCAACTGACTGAAAATGCCAAAGTGTTCAAGATCAGCATCATACTAAGCACGTTTCACATGCATGTCTTTACGCTGGTGGCGTTATTCCGTTTTGACGCGATCGTTACCAGTACAACCATTGCTGTGTTCATTATCAGACAAGCAATGTTTATGCAAAGATTTTTAAGATTTTATAAATTGATGCATTTTATACTTGAAAGAAAAATAACATGAAAACGACAGACTGTTAAAAAATTCTCTAACATTGTCTAACACTGTGTTTTTCTTTGTTGTTTCTTAAATTTCGCTCTTCACTTAAATGTTGTATTACTATTATTATTATTATTATTATTATTATCATTATCATTATCATCATTATTATTATCATCATTATTATTATCATTATTATTATCATTAACATTATTATTATCATTATTATTATTATTTTCATTATTACTATTATCATTATTATTATTATTATGTCATTTTTCATCATATTTCGATTTCTGCTTTGGTCTCACTACCAACCAAGTCTGAGGGGAGACCTAAGGCAGGTCGTGGCGTGTTGTTATGACTCCATTTCATGTTTTTCTATCTTCCCTATCATCCCCAGCATTACATAGATAACATTTTCCTTAGTGTATGGGCTGTACTTAATAAGACAATTTTTTGTATATCTCTTAAGCTGGGGTTTCCAGGGATTCTTTCAATGTGTTGTTTTGTTCCATTTTTTATCATTCCAAGTGCACCTACTATCACTGGTACAACTCTTGTTTTCAATTTCCACATTTTTTCTATTTCAATTTCCAGGTCTTTATATTTTGACAGTTTTTCAAATTCCTTGATTGCTATGTTACAATCCGCTGGACAAGCCATATCAATTAATAGACAAGTTTTCTCCTTCTGGTTTTTAACAATAATGTCTGGCCTGTTTGCTTCAATTTTTCTGTCTGTGTAGATGGTGTAATCCCATAGAATGGTTACATCTTCTATTTCTGTAACCGGTGCTGGATGATGTTCATACCAGTGTTTGTTTACAGCTTTTCCATAATGTTTGCACATTGCCCAGTGTAAATATTGCCCAACTCTATCGTGGCGATTTTTATATTCGTTTGGGGCAAGCACAGAACAGCCTGAGATTAGGTGGTCTATTGTTTCTTGGTGTTTATCAAAAAACCTGCATTTTGGATCCATATTATTATGCATAATATTTGCCTGAAAGTTTCTCGTGTATTCATACAGATTACTAAATTATACTTCTTGTTCATAATGTATCTAATAAAAAATTACCCATAAAAATGGATTCTAGTGAAAAAAAAAACACATAATGTCTTCAATGAAATATTGTTTTTTATCTTATTAATTACAGCTTCCCAGTGAGTGCATAATTCTTCCGGAACTGTTAATTTTGTTTTTAGTTTGTTTGATTTATTTTACGGCATATCAACCCGTTGGGGTCAGTTAAAGTCAAAGCATTAGTTCCTTCAAAAACATATTTTTGTTGGTCACATTTTTCCTTCAAAAACGTAATTTTGTTGGTAGAATTTTTTCTTCAAACATGGTTTCTTCGTAATATTTTTCATTCAAAAAATGTTCGTTAGTAATATTTTTCCTTCAAAAGTTTTTATGTATATATTTCAATAAAGTCCGTTTTTATACTTTCATAGTGTTTTGACCACTTTTTGAAGGGTTAGCTATTTGCCCATAGCTGGAACCCTAACAGGTGCTACCACCCAGGTCAGGGTAGACCTGGTAACAACAGGTGGTTCTATGCTTCTCGCAATTTCGAAATCAGAGGCCCTGCTGCCGGATGCAGTTTACCATCATACCCTGGACCGAATTGTTAAGTAATTCCACTTCAATTATTTAAATAAATAAATATATACATATATATAGAAGCATTGATATGGAAATTATACATAGCTAATTATAATATTCTCATTATTATTAATACTAGCAACATTTAATTAATTGACGAAGAGAAAATTCCAAAATGAACAAGATCGGCATCATATTAAGCACGTTTCAGTTTCATGCCTCCACGCTGGCGGAGTTTCATTCGTTTTGACGCGTTGATTACCACTACAGCTGTGTTTTTACTTTTTTTTTTACATTACAAGACAAACAACGTTTGTACAAAGGACTTATAAATTTTTGTAGATTCATATATTTTTATACGTGAAAAGATTTTTTTTTAAATACAACTTGAATAAAACAGATTTTCTGTCGAAATATTGTTTACCATTCTCAATTTTTTTCTTTCTTTTCTTAAATTGTGCACTTCCGTAAGTACTTAAAAATAATGGAAGCAATCATCTCGTTTTTTAATTATAATAATAATAATAATAATAGTGATAGACTCTCCCTCTATTTTCGATGTACAAGGATCCAGCAAAGAACTGAACGGCCATATTACTGCACATACCTTTTGACTATAATAATGCAAGCTTGTACAGATCGAAAATCGAATACAGATAATCGATATCTATAGTGTACTACAAAGTCTCCTCAGGCTTTTATTTTAATTCAGTGATTGCCAACAAAAGCACAAGAGGTCCGTCTGCCCTATTTTTAATCCATACATAGGGGATGATGAAGAAAATGTAATGAATTCGACTAGAATCTTCGACTTCTCCTTACCAGTTGCTAGCACACCTATCTACAATATATATATTGCAACTAAGTTGTAGAACTCGTAGGTTTTTTAACCTGTTGTTCATGAATTTACTTTTATAAAGAGTGCTCGATACAAACGCAGAGCGTTATATTGTAATAGTTGTTACAATGGGTTATAAATTCATAGTATCACTACACAAACATTTTCACGTTTCGAAGCTGACCATGTGTCTTGGCCGCTTCTTCAGAAGAAGAAGAAGCAGCTAAGACACATGGTCAGCTTCGAAACGCGAAAATTTTTGTGTGTAGATACTATGAATTTATAAACCATTGTAACAACTATAACAATATATATATATATATATATATATATTCCATATATTCCATTTTTAAACGAGTTATTTCGATACCCAGGTTTCTACCATGATTTTAATAATGATTTTACCTTTTATCGTTTTTCTTTTTAAGAACGCTCATGTAACGGTGTTTTATTTGAACGTTCACGTGGCAGGGAATTTATAAATTTATAAATTCATAAATTCCCTGCCAATAATAACGCAATAATTCGTTTACAAATGAAGAACATGCAAAAGTTCTACAATATAATTGTATTGAACACTTTTTAATACAACTGTGTACTGGTCTAATTTTATTATGACCAAAAACTAAGTAATTAAACAATCAATATATATATATATATATATATATATATATATATATGTTGCAATGGATAAATTGTTGTTTAAATTCCGCAAAAATGAAAAAACAACCGACATGTCATTTAATTTACCAAAATGATAGAAAAATGTTTTACAATACTAATGAGTAAATTTATTCAATGAAATCGCCTTTGGCCTTAGACAGGACCTCCAGCCGAATGCGAAATCTCTTGCATCTCTTCTGGACGGTCTCCTTATTTAAGTTGGGGAATGCTGCCATAATCCTTGCTTTCAATTCATTTTTGGTGTTACAAGGAGTTTTGTTGGTCACTTGCTCAACTACGCCCCACAAATAATAATCAAGTTCGTTGCAGTCTGAAGATTTAGATAGTCAGATGTAAGAAGTGACTTGTGTGAAATAGTGCAGAGTCCTGTTGCCAGACTTAGGGTCTTACAGCAGTCACTCTCTTGACCGAGAGCAACACTAACTCCTTGGGGATTTTTTATTTAAGCCTCCGTGTTGTTTCATAGGCTCTCGCCAACAAATTCGAGATTTCTTATCAGAACGATCAGCGTGAGTATTCCAAAATGCCGTCCCTTCATAATTACGATTTGACTTATCGAACTCTTTCGAAATCATCTGCAATGTGCTCAGATTGACGCCCGAACCATCTGAAATGTTCCTATTACAGTTTCTGGTGATGATGTCAAGCAGTGCAGAATGCTGTTCCCTAATTACTGGCGAAGTGAATAGCGTCATGTTGTTTGGTCATTTTTAGGGGTTTTTTTGGGGGGGGAGGTTCACAGTTGGTTCCCTACTGACCCAACTATATTCTAGATTGTGCAGTCTACCAAAAAACAAAATACGCTCATGCTCGGAATAAAAATATAGAATAGTGACAGTGTGTGTGTGTGTGTGTGTGTGTGTGTGTGTGTGAATAGCGTGGGTCCTCCCGCTCACTTATGCGTACAGGGAAGCAATACTTCTTCGCTGATATTGATCTGTTACATCGTGTTCTATTTCTTCCCATCACCGGTTTAAGGTTGCGATGTCAAGCTTGAACGTTCTACGCCGTGTTATTTGCGGCTTTTCTTTTGAACGTCTGCCTTCTGGTGGTTCACAACTCGTAGAAACCTTTGCATTGGGTGGCGAGCGAGCAAAGGACTTTTTCAGCAACTATTCCTCGGCTCTCACTCACAATGTTTCGCACAAAGCATGAATGTACGCGTCTCAAAACTTCTATCTATGTGATGTGATTACAATAAAATATCTTCAAGATTGTTCTAAGAGTTTTCTGTGGGGGAATACGTCTAATTGTTTGAAGATATACTCTATTAATTTCCACATAGATAGATAGATAGATAGATAGATAGATAGATAGATAGAAGACTAGAAGACAGAATAGAATAGATAGATAGATAGATAGATAGATAGATAGATAGATAGATAGATAGATAGATAGAAGACTAGAATAGATAGATAGATAGACAGAAGACTAGAATAGATAGATAGATAGAAGACTAGAATAGATAGATAGATAGATAGATAGATAGATAGATAGATATGCAGGTTTACAATACATGTGTAATGCACATTGTTTAAAGCAAAACTAAAAATTAAAGTTCACCTGTCAACTCTGGAGTAGTTTCTCTTCTATTTTTTATAATCTTTTCATGCCAATCAAGGTGGACCGCCACTAGTCCGCAGGGGGGTTCAGTCAGTCAAGTGCCATCCGTGATACACGCTTGGGGGGATAATGTCTCGAGAGAGACATGACTGACTGTGCAGAACATTAGCCCGCAGTAGGTTGCCATTAGTTTTCTACGGCAGATTAGTTGCCAGTCAAGGCTATGGAACCCAATCCGTCCTATTATTTAACCCATAACTGAAGGGAAGAGACCGATTATTAACTTTCCCAAGGGTATTTGCGCGTAAATGAATGCAAGGAATTCAACTAGAATTCGAACGCGCCACCCCGATTTCTCTTTCTGAACCGATATCCATTGCACCACAAGGTGGGTTACAGATAGAAAAATGACTAGGTTCAATGGGTATTGAAGTGAAAGTAAAAGATGAACGTGATTCAAGACGATATAAGGTAGTAATTGATGTTGCATAAAAATTTTTGAAGATTGTAGCTATCAGGGCAGCAATTATATGGAAGGGAGTTCCACAGGCAGGAAGTGCCCGTAAAGAAACTGTTGAAATAAAAGTAGTGTTTTCATTTAACTATTTCAATGGTAAAAAGAGGGGAATAGATTCCGCTATCGTCGCACATTTAAATTCCTCTCAATAATCAAGAAATTAAATTAATCAAGATTAAAAATTAAATTAAAATTAATTTAAATTATTATAATTTAATTATAATAATTAATATAATTATAAAATAATTATTATATTATATTATAATAATAAATATTATAATAATATATTAATAATATATTAATAATACACTAATAATAATATATTAAATAATTATTATATTATAATAATTAATTAAATTAAAATTAATCAAGATTAAAAATTAAATTAATCAAGAAATTTAAATTCCTCTCAATAATCAAGTTTTTATCTTCATTGTCAGTTTTCACATTTTGGGTTCCAGAATTTTTTTTTTTTTTTTTTTTAATCATATCACCCCGAGCACGGCGGTAACGCCACTGATGCACAGGGGGCTACGTAAGAGTGAAAAGATTGGAAAAGAGAAAGAAAGCCGGAAACAACATCCTAAACAGGAAGCAAGGGATGAGCCTCTTCACCCGTTCAATAGACGTGGGTGGAGTGTGAACCGGGCGATAGTTTATTTGCGCCGATTTCTAATTGCCTTTTTAACGGATACAAATTTTCAACTTCTTAGCAATTCGTCTTTAAGAGCAGCCTTGGAAAATTTTAATTTGTGCCCTCATCTTAATGATTAACGAGTTTGATTTTGCTATTTGGTGCAAATTACTTCAAAATAAAAAAAATAGCTATAAAACTACAATCGTAAAAGTAAAATCTTTTTTCTTCAAACAGACTTCTCGTCGGATTTCTTACGTTTGTGTCGACACTTGCATACTGGAAAATCGGCCAGTTACACCCTGGATTAGCTGTCAGAATCGTTGGATTCTACTGAAGCAGCCAATACTATTTTCTCTAACGGCATCTCTATAGTGGAAATTTTCTATTCTTCAATGGATGCCGCTCAAAGTATGCGTCTTATGCAGTTAATTGACCTCTAATTCAATAAGAGACGGGGCTAGTCTTTCAACTACCACATAATGTGGCCGCCAACACACGTCTACTTTCCTTTTCTTATAATTATACTTTTCATAGTATAATCAGTCAGTCAGTTAAGTGCCATACGTGATACACGCTTGGGCGATCATGTCTTGAAAGAGACATGACTGAGTAGTCAGAAGATTATCATACAATAGGTTCCCAATTCTTTCTGCGGTAGACTGGTTGCCAGCTAAGGCTATAGAACCCAATCTGTCCTATTATTTAACCCATAACTGAAGGGAAGAGACGGATTAATACCTTTCCCAAGGGTATTTGCGCGCAAGTGAATGCGAGGAATTCAACTGGAATTCGAACTCGGCTTCCCGATTTCTCGTTCTGAGCCGATATCCACTGCACCACAACGCACATACTCGATCTCACTGGTACCTCCATATATATGGATGTCCTCAAGCCACAAGATTAACAACTAGGTCCCACCCTTTTACTGTGAAACGAATAAATTGTAAAACGCAAATTCTACTCCATCAGCTTCTTTTCTCGCACTTCCCGCCTGTGGAATTCTCTTCCGCATACTTGTTTTCCCGACAGTTATAATCTCCAAGAATTTAAATGTAAAGTCAATAGTCATCTACTGTCTCACTAACTTACATCCTCTCTCTCATGCATTTTTCTTCGGCCACCCCACTCTCATCAGTATTCGCTTCCTTCTCCTATTCTCTTCCTGATGCCCCCTGCAACCTCTCACACCTTCTCATAACATTCCTCCTATGTAACCCCCTGCACAACAGTGTCAGTAAAATGCCTTGCTTGGGGCGACACGATTATAATATATATATGTGTGTGTGTGTGTGTGTGTGTGTGTGTGTGTGTGTGTGTGTGTGTGTGTGTGTGTGTGTGTGTGTAAAATTTAGATACTAAAAATATCTGACTATGACTAAACACAAAAGGAAAACTTATCTTACCTGACGCGTTTATATATATATATATATATATACTTACTAAATGAGGAGTAGATACCAAGCTACTGGGGTTTCAACCGTTAGCTTCAGGTGTTGGTATATTTTGGGAGTAACTTATTGAAATTTCCCTACCTGTGCCTGACGATACTTAAACGTTGAGACCGAGTAGCTTGGTGTCTCTTCCTCATTTAGTGAGTATATGTTCGCTCTACTTTCTCCTGGACGTATGGGGCACTTTTCTGTTGTTTTATGCCTTCGGAAGCGGTAGTTTACTGTCTTCCACTGATATATATATAGATATACACTACCGGCTATAATTATTAGACCACCCCATGTTTTTAAAAGAAATTATGTATTTCATACTATTTTTAGTATTTATTGCCAAGTGAATAATTGTAAATGAAAATAGAATGGTTCTTTTATTAATACTGCATAATATGTGCATAAAATGAATTTATAAATATTTAATATTTACCTATCTTGCAGTTTCATCAATGAAAAAATGAAGAAAATTTAGGGTGATTCGGACGAGTTCATTTTTGCTTCCTTGCCCTGTAAAATTTTGCTAAGTAATAATAATACATCATTTTTTAAAACTATGGGGTGTCCTAATAACTATGGCTGGTAGTGTATATATATATATAAGTTTGGGGGATTAGCCGATTAGGTTACCATTAGGTAATCGCTGATCTTTCTTTAAATATGTAAAATCTTTACATATTAATGCTTCATTGTCTTTCAGCTGTGTATTGTGCACTTTCTAATACAACTGTTTACTTGTCTAATTTAAATCCAGTTTAAATTTGACTTATAACTCACAGTTTAACATATATATTGATGCATCTTTTTCTTCAACTTTATTTTTGCCTACAAGTGATTGCACATGAGATTTCTTTTTGCAGCTTCTTTATACGATCATGCTTAAGAAGAACTACTTCAATCAGTATTCATTATTTTTAGCTTTTCTTTTCTTTTCCTCAGGTCGTGAAGATGATGATTGTTGTGGTGATTATCTTTGCTGTCTGCTGGCTGCCCATGCACGTATACTTCCTGCTGAATTCCTTTGACAAATCACTCGGATTCTATCCGAACATCCAACAAATATTTCTGATCATCTATTGGATGGCTATGTCCAATTCGATGTACAACCCGATCATTTACTGTTGGATGAATGCAAGGTAAAAGGGAACAAATACGTTTTTTTTTATTGCTAGAATTGAATTCTCACTATATTTAGTATTGTTAAAGTTATCGCTAAAATCTTTTGTCGAGATTTACAAAATACGCTTTGTTCAAATTCGAAAACTATTCAATGAAATTTGAATAAGATGATTTGCTTGGAAAAATGCTTTAAGAAGTACCCTATTTTGTGGTTTAATATTTTTTTTTAATTTTATTTTATAGATATTAATGACAAACAATATTGTTAGGGATTTTTCTTCTTTTTTAATAACGAAGAATAAATTCTTAGGATTTCTTACGCTTGAGCATGCAACATGAGCATACAATATGAGCATGCAACATACTCTTGAGTACGCAACATGCAACGTAATATTTCTCTCTAGAGCCAAATTCCAACTTTTGGAGAGTTTGGCCATGAGAGTTCTCGCAAACGCAGGGGGAAATAGAAATTGAATTCTCATATATATGCAGAAAACAATATTGCATTTATTTGCATTAAATAGATACTTGTTATTTTAAGCATTAAAGTGTTTTTTAAATAGTGGCAGTATATTTTATGTTGAATAATAAAACTAATTTTTCACGAATTTAATGGAAATTTATTGCACTAAATTACGCCTCTTAGTAAAACCAACTACACTTTGTACTACCTTTTCTGTTTAAATTTTTTCTAAAATTCGATTTCGATCGGACGGACAGAAGTCGCAGGACTTTATATAGAGAGTTTTCATAAAAACCGCCAAACATGACATCGTAAAATCGATGTTAATTCACTTGCAACGGATAAGAAAAATGCGACACCGAAATTTGAACGCGCGTTGAAATGGCAAAAGTGACCTTCCAAAAAGTAAGCAAGGTATTACAAAACAGGAAAATTTAAAAACAAAGAAAAGAGTACTGAACTGCTTTGCAAGTCAATCTTCCTATACGGCAGTGAATGTTGTGCAATTTTCTTACAAACCAAGAGAAGACTGGAAGCAACAGGAATGTTCTTCTACAGAAGGACGCTGAGGAACTATTAAGGAAAATAGAAGCAAAATAATTATTAGTTTACCACCGCTATTGAACCCACAACACTTTCGATCAAGTCACTGGAACTAACCAATGAAAGTATCCACTGTGCCATGTATCTATGGCGCTGTTTGGCTCCAGTGGCTTTACCTAAACTGTTGTGAGTTCAATACCAGCTAGAGCAGTGGTGAAAAACAGTTAATTTAAAGAGAGATAACTAAATGGCTACCGGAAGTAGTATCATGAAAATGAGAATGATATTACCCAGTGATCGAAATAAAGGGTTAAGTTAGAAATTTCTAACACAGGAAAAGGCCAGAGCATACAACGGCTGAAACATGGCAATAAAGATGAAGATAACAGACCGAACAATGTAAATAATCTAGAAATACATTACAGCTATTTACTTTGCATTGGATATCGGCTCGGAACGAGGAATCGAGGAGCCGAGTTCGAATTCCAGCTGAATTCATTGCATTCACTTACGCGCAAATACCCTTGGGAAAGGTATTAATTCGCCTATTCCTTCCAGTTATGGGTTAAATAACAGGACAGATTGGGTTCTATAGCCTTGGTCGGCAACCAGTCTACCGCAGAAAGCAATGGCAACCTACTGCGGGATAATCTTCTGCCCAGTCAGTCATGTCTCGACAGAGACATGATCGCTCAAACGTGTCTCACGTATGGCACTTAACTGGCTGACTTATTGGAATTAGGGAGAACATGAATTGTGTCATTCATCAGTCTTCCAAAGATTTGAAAACCGACATTCAGCACCTTGATTTGTTTTTCTATTTTATTTACTCCCATTCATGGGATATAAGCACAATTGAGAATCGTGAAACTCCTTTAGTTGCTTTTGCTACACACATCGATGTTCTCAACAAAATTCAGTAAAAAAAGATTTACAATGTAATCGGTTCTGCCATGACATCTCGACTCCTCTCATTTTCTCACCGTGACGTGGCTTCCCACTATCTTTTCCAACAAATATTGTCGTGGCAACTGCTCTGACGAGCTTTTTCTCCTGGTTCCTCGACCACGTAAATTTAAGCTTCCTACAAGATTGGCATTTAGGTCCCACCTTTTATCGTCGAAATAGTTAAATTTAACCATCACTTCTACTCTAAGAGTTTTTTTCTCGCATTTTCCGCTTGTAGAACTCTCTTCCGTTTACTTGCTTTCCTGATACCTACAATATCCAAAAAATTAATTACAGTCAATTTCATCTTCTATCTTCCTGAATCCCGTTCATCTTTTATCCTTTTTTCAATACCCACTGTATCCAGTCTTTTCTCTCATTGTAACCCTCTGCGCACTTGTAGGGGTCCCGACTGGCTTGGGGTCAGTCAGTTAAGTGTCATAGGCGATACACGCTTGGGCAATCATGTTTCGAAAGAGCCGTAGTAGGTTTTCATTACTTTCTGCGGTAGACTGGTTGCCAGCCAAGGCTACAAAACCAAATAGGTCCTGTTGTTTAACCCATAACTGGAGGAAAGAGACAGGTTAATACCTTTCTCAAAGGTATTTGCAAGGATTTCAACTGGAATTCGCTTGGGGTAAAATGATTAGAAAAATGGTAACAATCAAATTACACGTTTGTAGTACTTTCATTTGATGATGCATTTCAAGTGGGATCAGCGTGTCAATTCAAATTCAGGTTTAGCCTGTTTTGTCTACTTTCACACTAGAGTCCTTCGAAATCCACTTTTCTGTCTCCAGTTATGGGTTGAATAGCAGAGTAAACTAGGCTCTCCAGCCTTGACTGAAAATAAGAATAAGCAAAAGACTACTCTGATTACAAAACGGTGGGTTCCTGCGTATGATGATCAACTACATCCGTCAGCAAGGTTTCTGATCGGGAGGTTTTCAGGAGCATGGAACTTCACGTTAATTGCTGTTGCTCTCAGACACACGCTGACCAGGGATGGAAGCACCTGTTAGGGTCCCAGCTATGGGTAAATAGTGATCCCCAAAACCAAGACTAAACAATATGAAAGTATAAAAATACATTTTTTAATAAAAATAACAGCAATAGATTTTTTATCAAATACATTACCAACAATACGTACGCACTAACAAATTATAGTGACTTCACTCGAATCAGTTTAAAATACAATGAGCGACAAATAAATTGCCGACATTACTCAAACATATATTTATAGAAAATTTACCAGAAATCCAACATGAAAGAATTTTCATGACATTAAGCTATATATATCCAGCAATTTTTAAATCAAACTGTTCTAAAATATAACTTCAATAAAACTACAACACAAAACACACGTCACTATCCACACATACATGTATATGCACAAAAACAGTGTATCATATACCATGTCGTGTAAGCAAAATATCATATATTTTTTGATTAGTTCAAAGCGCCAAAGAAAATTTAATTTCAGAATTCAATGACCCACAAGGCGTTGATATGCCGTTAAACAGACAAAACAATCAATTAAAACGGTGTATTAAGGTAACGGGAAACCACGACACTATCTTCGCCAGCAAGTCTTCGCAATTTACAGATAATAATGAAAAGAATTCTGTGAAGAGCCATACTCACTTATATCTGATAAGAACGTAGCATTTTTTAAGTATTACTTTGATTAAGTTTGGTAATTCTAACCGAAAATTTACCTCCGATAATGATCTAGCCAATAACGGTTTTCGGTCGGATAGTTGTATCGACGATTTGAGCTTAAATTCCAGGCTCGTCTGTTGCATTTACTTGTAAAAGTTAGGAATCCATTTCTTTTTCTACCTAGCTATTATGAATTAAATAGCAGAATAGACTGGTTTTTAGTTTTGAATGAAATATCTAAACTTATTTATAAATGGAACTTTGTCACTGTGTGTGTGTGTGTCTGTGTGTGTATCCGTTACCTATAGACTCCGAAACGGCTGAACCAATTTTCTTAAAAATTTACACAGTTGTACGATAAGCATCTCTGAGTGTTCTTAGCTAGGTTTCGGGTCGAGGTACCCCCGATAAATATCGAAAATCGATAATCGAAAAAATCGGGTTATAGAAGAAGTGGTCCGAATTTAATCAAATTTGAAACACTCATAGACAAAGACATAAGAAACGATATTCAGAAGTTTCAAGGTTGCAGTCCTTACAATAGTGCAGAAAATTTGATATCGATACCAGGAAATCAAAATTTGACTTACATCCATTCATTTTTCTTTCAGTCTACGGTTTCGATTTAACTGGAAACAACTATTGCTTTTTAGTCTTTCGTGCCAACGTCCGAAGAGTCTGAGCTCCAGGATCACGGATTAGTTTTAAAGCTTTCATTACACTCAATCAACGCCGGGCTATACTGCTAGTATAAATTAATTCTATGCTTTGATGGTGCATAATCTTTATTTTTTATATTCCTATAATGAGGAATCATGGTAGACTTGTGCTTGCTAGCCTTAAGTAGCAGCCGTTGTAGAAAGAAAAATATGAATTCAAAATCGTCTAGAAAGCAACGGGAAACCACTACCCACTATCTTACCCAAAGAGTTATAGCAATTCTCAAATAATAAAGAACTATGCAAAATCAAGTTCGCCAATGTTTTGAAAAGACAGCATTTTTTTAAAATGATTTGAGGAAAAATTTACTTCTTCTTCATCGATAATATTAACATTAATGTCTTATCAGCGTCCTTGAAATTTATTTCTATCTTCTTTTACGGTGAGGGAAAATCATTCTAGCAACCAAAACTAAAATATCATTAATATTTCAAATATTTTTTTAAAAAAGGATACGATAATCGAATGAATGTAACAAAACACTAACGCAATAAGCCAAAAAGTTAGGGTCAACCTCTGGATTTAATAATTAGTAAACTTCATACAGACTTGTCTAAATCTTTCCTAATCGTCTGCACTGTCCTCAGATTGCCACACAAATGTTCTGAAATGTTTGTATTGGAGCTTCCAGCACGAGTATCAAGCAGTACATCATGATGGCATTCTTTCTTTCCCAGAGGGTGCCCAACTGACCCTACTAGACTGTGCAGTCGACAAAATAAAAAACAACGCGCATACGCAAAAAAAAATTTAATTGCGACAATTTACGCTTCGCACTATATATATATAGATATATATATATGTGTGTGTGTGTGTGTGTGTGTGTGTGTGTGTGTGTGTGTGAAAAGTGTATGTATATAATTATAAATATCAATATATATATATATGCAGTTTGTTATAAATATTATATTATTTATATATTATATATGCGTGGTACTTATTTGAAAGCTCAATATCAGTGATAGAGCTGAGTTTGTCTGACGATCGCAAGAGCGTGAAACCCAGGGTTACAAACTCACACACACACACACACACACACACACACACACACACACACACACACACACACACACGCATATATATATATATATATATATATATATATATATATATATATATATATATATATCACTGGATATATGAGATAACGATATACAAATTGTTATACATCAAGGACAGTTGTTTTTGTGTGACGTGTTTCGTCCTTTAGGTCGGGACCAGTCACATTACAAATTCTCCTTTGGAACCTGTCGAGAACTCTGAGGTAAACAGTAGGAGCGCCTGACTAGATATGACAATAGTATTCTATATATGGTCGGATAGTTGATTTGTATGTGTACAAGATAGATTCAGGTGGAAAAAACTTGCTGACAAACATGCATTCTGTCTGCTTGCAATTGATGGTTAAAACCTTCTTCTCGCTTTCCTTCAGTACCTTTTGTAGTTCTTGTAGTTCCCTTTCTCTTAAGAATAATTAAAAGAATAAATTAATTTAGCTTTGTGGATTAAATTGTTTATGATAGCAAACATATCAATCAGGACATTCACTTTTGTAGTTTAAGAGAATTAGGGTTAAAACGTAGGGATAGAAAATGATGATCATTATTCAATAGGTACACTATTTACATTGTTAAGTCTGTTGTCTTCGCCTTTATTGCCATATTCACAACGTTTCGGCCATTGTATGCTCTAACCTTCTTCAGATGATTGAAATTTCAAACTGAACCCTTTATTTCAATCACTGGGATATATTGTACTCCTTCCATAGATCATGCTACTTCCGGATGTCTTATTTGTTCTGAAACATGGCTCAGTAGATAAAATCGTTGGTTAGATCCAGTGATTTGACTCAAAGAGTTGTGAGTTCAATACTTGGCTTCTGCAGTGATGAACAAATAACTTGGAAAATTAAGTTACAAGGGGGATAATCACTTTTAGATAAATTCAACCAACGTTTTTATCTACTGGAACAGCAGTGAGTGAATTTTGGGGACTTATAAGCTTTATGTCTCAGTAACTGTTGTTTTTACCAGAGCTCATATTATAATGTTTTATTATTGCTTTTTTTCTAGCTCTCTGTATTAATAGTTCCCATATTTTATTCCTGTCTATGCTTGGTCGTCTTAGACGGCTTTGTGGTCCAGCATAAGTGCTGATTCCTTAAGTTTCCATATTTCCAGTGATGTCTTCTATTTATTTAAACCTTATCACACAGAGGGTTCTGATCTCCCCCACCTCAGAAACAAGAAACAAACGTAAGACTACAGAAAAACAGTAAAGCCATAACACGAGGGGAAATAAAAAAAATCAACTATACCTCATCTCAGAAATATACAGATGTTATCTTCTTTTATCTTAATTACTGTTTTTTGTTATTGTTCTCTCTCCTTAATAGCATGTCTTTTCATATTCTCTCACACTCAGTAACTGCCTAAACGTCTTAGTGACTTTATTGCTCTGCGTGGGGGGGGTGATTGAAAAAGAAATTTTGCATGTTGTTCTTTATTTACTTAAAAAAGAATTAATCCGGTAGTCTTTCCTTCTCTTTCTCTCTCTCTCTTGCTCTCTCTTTCTTTCTTTCTTTCTCTTCTTTTTTCTTTCTTTCTTTCTTTCTTTCTCTTTCTTTCTTTCATTCTTTACTAACATATTTATTTTTGTTTGTTTTATTTATTAATTTTAAATGGGTAAATTTATATTTAATAAGCTTATAAAAGCCTTATTTTACTATGTGATACTGCGGGTATCGTAGTTGTCAACTTCCGTGAAATTTCCATCGATCCCACAAGTATAACGTTATCACGATTATTTTGCAAAATGTTTCTGACATATTATTTATCTGCTTCAACTGTGTAGACAGTCTCTATTTTAAACAGAACCCAGCTATTACAAACATTTTCACACATAGAATAATAAATATATCAAGAAGGAAAGAAGTCACGATGGTTTAAGTAAGATCATACGAATAAAGAAAGTGAAAGTGAAAGTGAAAGTATGTTGTTATGGGTCTGATTCCAGTATTCTTTTCAAAGAAATAAATAAGCTATTTCAACGGAAGTATTACATTTCCTTGACTGCATTAAATTAAGTACAGTATGAAAGGAATGCCACAAAAATAAACACTACTCTAACCGAAAAATTTTTTAATGAACTCTTGAAGAGTGATAGATTAGCGAAAGTGCTTGATTTTTTTTTTTTTTTTTTTGCCGTTTCCCATTGCTACACACCACTTTTATGCACAATTAATGGCTATTTCTAAGATTATGTGAATTCGAATAAACTTAATGTAAATCATTGTGATATAATAGTTTAACTGAAAACGACTAAAAAAACACACAGGAAATAAAGAATAAAAAAAACAGTTTTATTTTCTACCAGTCTGATATCAATGACGTAGATGTTCATTGTAATATTTCAAGCGGGAGTTGTTAAAACATTCTCGACCCGACCCACTTCTCAAACTCTTATCAAACAGAGGATTCTTTTTGTATTAATGTCTTTTTTGCCACCTGGTATGTATTTAATGTAGTCATCATAAATTGCTAAAAACATGTAAATGTTATCACCTCAAATCAATTAAGATAGATTCACCTGCAAATTTTAACTCATATTGAACCTTTAAAAACTGACAAACTCGAAAAAAAAAAATATATATATATAGAATGACATATTCATCAAAAAAATAAATAATTTACTCAGTAAGAAAATTCTCGAGAGCGCCATCATCAAAAATCAAAATATTAATCTACGCCCCGGTTTTTCCCAACCTCACCTTTCCTAATAGAAACAATACTTTTCCAAGCCAATATAGACAACAAAGATCTTTTTAAAATCCGAAGAAAATGGTTAATTTCCATCATTTTAGCATAACATTACACTGCACCTAAAAGAAAATTCTCTTCAAACATGAACTATGACGTTTTTTTAATGTTTAATAATTTCAGTTAATCTTATGAATATTTATGAGCGTTTTTCTAGTAGCCAGCAATTGTTTTGTTTATAGATCAGTCAGTTAGTTAAGTGTCATACGTGAAACACGCTTGGGCGATCATGTCTCGAAAGAGACATGACTGACTGGGTAGAAGATTATCCCGCAGTAGGTTGTCATTGCTTTCTGCGGTAGACTGGCTGCCGACCAAGGCTATTTAACCCATAACTGGAAGGAAGAGACGGATTAATACCTTTCCCAAGGGTATTTGCGCGTAAGTGAATATAATGGATTCAACTGGAATTCGAACTCGGCTCCCCGGTATCCACTGTACCACAACGCACATCCTGTTTATAGATACTTTATTTAAAATAATATTAATTTCATCTTTTTGCATCGTCAGAGGACGAAACACGCAGACGAGAAAAATATAGTTTTCCTCTTGTTAGAGGGTCAAATTCTACAAGCTTCTCTTTGTTTCTATTTTCCTTAAAACTTCCTCGTTTCTCACATCCGCCGTCCATGGTATTTCCAGCATCTTTCTTGAGAACTACATCTCTGTTGCCTCAATACTCGTCTTCAAATGTGAGAAAATTGTTCTGTATTTCTTCCAGAGATCAGATTATATATTTATATCAGCTCAGCACTTTTTTCTTTATTCCTTGCGAAACTTCCTAATGCTTAATACTTTGCTTAGTTTTTCGGAGGCAACGCGACTTCGAATTACTGTGTACACATTTTTCGTCGTCTGTCAAAACACTTCACAGCTAATTACATTTCTCTATTCGCTGTTTTTTTGCTATCCAACTCGTCAATCTGCCATTCATTTTCACAGGCTGGTTAGCTAGAATAGTCGATGTTTCCATCGGTTCTTCCTAGTTTAAATAAGCCCTGAGAGTGTCAAATTCTTAAAACATTTTTGCTTTATTATACAGCCGAGATATTCTAACCGTCTCTTTCTAATTAACCACTACCGGCCATAATTATTAGGCAACCCCAGGTTTTTAAAAGAAATTATGTATTTCTTACTATTTTTAGTATTTATTGCCAAGTGGATATTTTTAAATAAAAATAGAATGGTTCTTTTGTTATTATTACTTTGCAAAATTTTCCAAAGCAAAGATAAACTCATCCGAATCACCCTAACTTTTATTCATTCTTTCATCGATGAAACTGCAATATAGGTAATTATTAAATATTTATAAATTCATTTGATGTACATGTTATTGTGCTTTATTAACATGATGAAATACATCATTTTTCTAAAACAATGGGGTTGCCTAATAATTATGGCCGGTAGTGTAGATCGAAGATCGCTTCGAAATATCAGGTGCTGTTGGTGTAATGGATAATGGCACGGAGTTGTTAACCAGTGAGTCGAGTTTCGAATCCTATATGGTCTACTATATTCACTTACAAGTGAATGCATTTGAAAAAGGTATGAAACTACCACCTCACCCACAGATATAGGTTAATTAGTAATACTCGTATTACTAAAATCATTTTTATCTACGAAAAAAAATATAAATTAAAATTCTGTACAAATTATTTATATTTCAGCATTAAATAATCCATAGCGGTTGATATGGCACTAAAAAACAAAGATAACAAACTTAAGATAGGCATGAATCCACTTCTCCCTTTAGCTATGGATTAATTAGTAAGACTTTAATCACAAACTAAGTATTTTCTGTAAAAATTATCCGGATGCTCTAAAAATATATTCTGGTTTTAAATAACCTACAAAGGGTTAATAAACCATAAAAACATTTTAATTAATTTTGAGTTCCCGTTTTTCTTGCACAATTTTTTTAAAATTATTTCACCCCTAGAAAGACAGGACCGCCACTGGTGCGTTGGGGATTACAGTGACAAAAAAAACAGGGTACAGAGGTTGTCAAAAAAAAATAAGAGATGGGTGTGATTCAAGGAGATAAAAGATGGAAATTGACATTGCATTTCACTTTTTGGAGATTGTAGCTATCAGGGAAGCAAGTAAACGGAAGGAAGTTCCACAGACGGAAAGTGCGAGAAAAGAAATCGTTAGAGTAGAAGTGGTGGTATATATAACTATTTCAAACGATTAAAGGGCGGAATCTTGATGTCAATTTAGTAGAAGCATGAATTCATGTGGTCGGGACACCAGGGAAATAACTTCATATACTCCGCCTATAACATTCTGAGCACTTATTATAGAAGCACATATCTGTTACCCTAAGTCTTATCTCTATTTCTGAGAAAATTGTCCAGTCTTCACTATCCTATAGAAGGAATGATATTAACTAGCTGTCCAGTCGTGTCTTTATTACTTTTAATGAAAAATCCCATCCATCTCTTATCCTTTTTTCGACAACCACTGTAACTTATTTTTTGTTTTTTTGTTTTTTGTTTTTTTTTTTTGTCACTGTAATCCCCAAGGATGTGCGCCGTGGTCCAGTGGATATCAGCTCGGAACGAGAAATCGGGGAGCCGAGTTCAAATTCCAGTTGAATTCATTGCATTCACTTACGCGCAAACACCCTTTGGAAAGGTATTAATCCGTCTCTTCCTTCCAGTTATGGGTTAAATAACAGGACAGATTGTGTTCTATATCCTTGGCTGGCAACCAATCTACCGCAGAAAGCAATGGCAACCTACTGCGGGATAATCTTCTGATCGCCCAAGCGTTTACCACGTATGGCACTTAACTGACTGACTGGATCCCCAAAGCACCAGTGGCGGTCCTGTCTTTCTTGGGGTTAAATAATTTTTAAAAAATGTGCAAGAAAAACGGGAACTCAAAATTGATTGATATGTTTTTATGGTTTATTAATCCTTTGTAGGTTATTTAAAACCAGAATATATTTTTAGAGCATCCGGATAATTTTTACAGAAAATACTTAGTTTGTGATTAAAGTCTTACTAATTAACCCATAGCTAAAGGGAGAAGTAGTGGATTCATGCCTATCTTAAGTTTGTTTTATTTGTTTTTTTAGCGCCATATCAACCGCTATGGATTATTTAATGCTGAAATATAAATAATTTGTACAGAATTTTAATTTATATATTTTTGTAGATAATAATGGTTTTCGTAATACGGGTATTACTAATTAACCTGTAGCTGTGGGTGAGGTGGTAGATTCATACCTTTTGCAAGGGTATTCATTTGTATTCATATTTCCAAGCGAACATCTATCTAGGTACTAACCAAAACCGACGTTGCTTAATCAGAAAGAGACGGTTAGAATATCTCTGCTGTATAATGAAGAAAAAGGTTTTTAAGAATTTGACACTCTCAGGGCAAATTGAAACCAAGAAGAACCGATGGAAAAATCGAATATTTAGCTAACCAGCTTGTGAAAATAGATGGCAGACTGAAATAATATGTACGAGCTGACAACTGCTCGTGTCTTCTGGATCACTAAATATTATCTTTCAATTCCTGAGTGTTTTACGACACATTGCAACTAAATGGATGCGCGTATGTGGTGAGAGATGTTTGCTGTCTAATCTCCTGAGTTTTATCTTTTTTTTCTTTTTTTCTCCCTGCAGATTCCGGCAAGGTTTTAAGTTGGCTTTTCGCTGGCTCCCATGCATTCACGTGCAGAAGAGACGACGCCAAGAGCGAAACATGACTCTCTCGATAAGCATGTCTGACACGAAAGGCATCAATCGAAACGGTTCCATGGTGCACACCACGGTTGAGACCCTGAATGATTCCTCCAACAGCCCGGACACGATTAGAAAGACAGAGTGGAAGAAAAACGAAAAAGACGAATTAAATGGCGACGATGAATACTTGTAAAACGAAGGCCAAAATAGATGACTTTTGCACAAGATGGCGCCAATGAATTCTTCCGTTTGCTTTAGCAAACATTTCACGAACAAAATATTTATTTGCATTTATGAATTTTTTGGTCGTTACTTTAGAACTGTTATCCTTATCTTTGAATGCGCAAAATGTGTGCTTTTGATTGAAATGTCCTTCCATCATCATTCAACCATTTACGCTTGTATGTGCAGTTTCTTTGATGCAGACAATATTTATTAAGGGGTGTAAATGGGTGGTAGAACAGTTTCGAAAAGAGAGGTAAGTGAGTGCGAAGAGTGGATGAAGAAAAGCATTAAAAGATGCGCATGCGTGGAAGCAAGAGAGGAAGTAGATGAAAGATAAGTAAATGGTATGTGTGAAAAGAAGATTGTGTTGTTTTTTTATTTTACAAGAAGATACGGATAACAGTTTATCACGATGTCATAAATGCTAATCTCATTTCACAAGCTTTGAAATATTCTTCAATATGTAAAATGAAAAAAAAGACTGGAAAATATCATTTTTCCCCCAAACTTGAAAATTATAAACCAGATCCAGACCCTTTATTTTACTCCGAATTAAAGAAATGTCGCGGTTTCTTTTGCTGAAATTATATATATATATATATATATATATAATTCATGCATCCTCCATATACAGGTATATACAAGTACAATAAATAATACTTTAAATATATGTATATAAATCATATATATATATATATATATATATATATACAGAGTGTCTCAAAAATATAGTCACTCTTTAAATTACAATAAACGCAGCGTTTATTGACTTGCAAACAAGATCAATGGTCAAGATTTTAAAATTTTAAGGTTAAGACGTACAAAGAAAATAAACGATTTAAATTAAATATAAAATGAAGTTAAATGTATGGATTTGAAAAATAATTCAAAAGGTTATTAAAATTCAAAAAGTGGTTACATTTTTGGGAAAAACCCTATATATATATATATATATATATATATATATATATATACACACACACACACACACAAATACATACATAAAATATGTCTATTGCATGTATTGTATATAAAATATATATGATTATACATATTTTATGTATACATTATATATTCACAATTATATACAAATGAAATTAACATATAAATATACATATAAATATAAATAGTTATTTATATAAGCATAATTGTAGATTCAAATCATTTCTACAATTATGCATACGTACATATATACATACATCTACATTATATATATATACACACGTATATATATAATATGTATAAATATATGCATATATATATATATATATATATATATATATATATATGTATTTACAAATATTTAATTATTTAATATATATGAATATGAATATCGAGGCGTTCAAAGAAGTGCCAAATATCTTGTGTCATAATGTCAAAAAATACAACTTAGGGTTAAGAAAAATATGCCCTTAACTCAATTGACGTTATAAATTGTTAACTATCAAAATTATTTTTAAAATTTTGAAAAGAAACTTAAAAAGTGGGATTACAACACTCAATTCAAAATAATCACGGACCAATAACTCTATTTAGCGTGTATGTGTGCTTTTTGTATGTATATACTGTTTTAGTTCTTAGAATGGAGTCAGCAAGCATTCACGCTATTCAAGAAACGAAAAGAAAATGTGGGATAGATTTCAATGCTTTCTTTGTATTTCGCCTCCTCCCTACCACCAACACCACCACCACCCCGATGCAACCTTTTCCGCTCCGCCACGTTGTGTAACTTTCGGACTGTCTAGAGGACACTTATGAACTGGTAAATGACTTTGCAGTAAGCACTTTAAATACATGTTTTATGTTGTAGAAGTCAACTTAAACATAATGATTATATTACAATAGCCAATATTATCACACCAACAGGGATTCACGGGATATTTTTTGTTGGCTTTATTATTTATTTGCGTGTTTTAATTTGATTGAATGATCCGGTGATAGCCGATTTTTGACAACTCACCTCTGAGAATTATTTTGCTGAGAATTATTTTAGCAACCGTGATTACAGTTCCTATCCATGTTGTCTACAATATATATATATATATATATTCTAAACATATGCTGTTAAATATAAGAGACAATGAATATCTATAATGTTTAATCATGAGCCGTTCTAAACGTCGTATTTTGACTTTAATTTCAGGTGAAAATAAAGACAAAAATTCTCCAACATTTGGATAATTATTTATTGATTTTCTTCTAAGCTTTCGGCTCACATGAGCCATCTTCAGAGAGGTTGTTTAGAAGCTTAGAAGAAAATCAATAAATAATTCTCCAAATGTTGGAGAATTTTTGTCTTTATTTTCAACTGAAATTAAAGCAAAAATACGACCTTTAGAACGGCTCATGATTAAACATAATAGACATTCATTGTCTCTTATATTTAGCAGTATATGTTTAGAAAATTATTTGCTGCCTCGATACACTATATATATATATATATATATATATATATATATATATATATATATATATAAACAGGGACTTGTACCCAAAGAAACAACAGACTTCAACAAATATGACGTCATTGTACGGACCTTAAAATACTTTCGGTCAACGCATTTTAAAGGTAACCGTTGGCAATAATTGATAATAGTAGACGGGCCACAGGAAAACAAATAATTACTTATAGAAGGAAAAGCCGGAAAATATAAACTTAAGGAGGGGATGTAAACTTATAGTTCCACGAGAGAGATAAAATTGAATTTAATTATATTCTTATTAAAAATTGAATTTTAAAGGAGTTCCAACTTTTCTTTCCATAATTAATTATTAAAGAATTCTAAGGTCCGCACAATGACGTCATGATTGTTTAATTCTGTATCTATCTATCTGTCTATGTCTATATATATATATATATATATATATATGTGTGTGTGTGTGTGTGTGTGTGTGTGTGTGTGTTATAATAAAGTGAAAGAACGGGTAGATTAAAACCCACTGTTCAAGCATTTACTTTATAAAGAGTGCTCGATACAAAGTAGAGCTTAATATTGTAATTTTGTTATGACAATGATTTATTAAAGCATTATATCACTACACAAAAATGTTCATGTTTCAGAACAATACTGTTCTTCGTCAGATGATATTTTAAAATAAATTGTGAAAATGATTTATTTAGAAAATATAAGATTAATTTATGGTTATTTAGAAAATGAAGGAGTAGTATATGGAGAATATGCTCGTAGATAGTTTACAATCAAAAATGAGAAAATTTAGGTCGCAAAAAGAAGCAGAATAACTTGTTGTCAAGGCATACAATATTGTTCTGAAAAATGAAAATTAAATTTTTGTATTGTGATATAATCCTTTTTTAAATCATTGTACGAACAAAATTACAATATATATATATATATATATATATATATATACACACACTGTATATTTGGGCAGCAATCCTTTTTTTATACATGTTTCTTTAAAGATGACTGACAAGGCAAGGTTGGTAAGCTTTTAATAATATTTTTCTCATAAGTACAAGAGACTTATTTTTTGACAACTGTTAAAATGGTCTTCGTATCTGACCGCTTTCTGTTGTTATGTTAGCGATTATCAAGGCTGTTTTTGTCTGTCTTAATATATTGATTTTTCTTTTCTTTTTTTTTCCAAAAGAATTGTTTAATTCGCGAACCCTGTTAGCTTATTGTGGCCGTGTTCATAAACAACAATAGTAATTAAAAATATTAATTGTCAACATAGCCATATGAAATATGTCTCAGAAAAAAACCTCTTGTACGCACACAAGAAAACATATAAAACTTACTCGCAGCGCTTTATCAGACATCTTCAGCAAAGCATTTATATATATATATATATATATATATATATATATATATATATATATGCTGTGTGTGTTATTGTTTTTATTTTTTTTTTTACTACTTTTCTTTTGCGTTGACATTGATGATCTTTCTTATACCTGTTATTGCTTACATGTATATATATGTGTGCGTATATAAATATTTCTATATATATAACCCGGATATAAGAAACCCTGATATATGGGGGAAACCCGGATATAAGATATATATATATATATATATATATATATATATATATATATATATATATATATTGGACTGTGTACTCGAGAAATCTTAAAGAAAATGGGCTTCAAATTTATCCAGCGCGCATGGTTAATAGATAAAAGATGACGTCTATTTTAAATATGGGTATACCAAAAAAAATAATTTCAAGTAATAAAAACGTCAGATTAAGAATAAATTCTTTGCTTAGAGAACTCTTATATAAACACGACGCTTATGGACAAATATATGAATGCTTAAATGAAAACATATATGAAAACAAATATACAATTATTCATATATATATATATACATATATATATATATATATACTTCTCACTTTTCTTAACAGCGAAAGGTGATTTTCAATTCTTTCGAGATGCACGGTTCTTTAATAATAATAATAATAATAATAATATATATATATATATATATATATATATATATATTAGCAATGGATAAAATTCGATATATTTTTCCTTTATATCTTTGGATACTCATACTTGAGCCGATTTTCTTTTTAATTCATTTATTAAACAGATTCTTTATTTCTATCTACCGGCCTAAATAGTCGAGAAAGCTTGTTAGAAAAATAGGCACCCACCGGCAGGATTCAAACTTGTCAAACCTGCGTCACCTTTGTAAAACCGCCATTAGATCTGACGTGCCTTGATCTCTCACCCACGTAAGACCGCCTAATTCAAAGATGGCGGTTATTTCCCCACCCCCCACAAGATTTCTTGAATATTCACGTAGATAGATCGAAATAAGTAAGCATTCTGTTTAATAGATTAATTAAAAAAAGACCATCTACTCAAATATGAATATTTATTAAAAGGCATTCATTAAAAAATATTAAAAGTATTCATTAAAATTATTTAATAATGTTTAAACAAATAAACTTTATGTATGTATGTGTGTGTCTGTGTAAAATACTGTTTGAAAGTTCGAAAACATTCAAGCCTAAATGGCTTTTAAGAGAATGCAATATGTCAAAAATGTAGGCTTGTTATTCCGAGTGAAGTAATTTCGAGAGATG
>JBBBDQ010000511.1:4967500-5042500 GCA_037127315.1 Ascarosepion bandense
TATATGAAAAGAAATAAAGATGACAAGATGAAAACAAAATTTTTCTCGCCCTCGCGTTTCGTCCTGGCAAAGAGCTTAAATAAATTTTATTTTAAATAAGTTATCTATAAAGGAATATTTTTAGTTATTTAAAAAAATCTAATAGAATTCTTAACATAATGTTTCTGTGTTATTTTTAATCCTTTCATCCCAAGCAAGGCAGTACTGCCACTGGTGTACAGGGGGCTACATAAAAGAAGAGCAAAAGGTTACAAAGAAAGAGAGCGATGAGAAAGATAAACTGGTTACAGGGGCCGTCATGGAATGGTTAAGAGAAGGATGTAAATAGTGGTGTGAAGAGAGTTGCATGAGAATAATGAAAGAGATAAGAACAAGATACAGTGGGTGTTGTGGAAAGGAGAAGACAAGGATGACAGTCAAGGGGATTAGAGATGGCAATTGACGTTGCATTTTAAACACTTGGAGATTATTAGCTATTAGAAAAGCAAATATACGGAGGGGAGTTTCACAGGCGGGAAGTACTAAAAAAGAAGCTACTAGAGTAGAAGTGGTGGCTGCATTTGGTTGTTTTGACTGTCTGATTGCTCGTGTAAGTTCATTTAGGAGGGACACCAGGGAGCTAAGCTCATCGAAGTAGAAGCCGTAAAAATATTCACCGTTCTTATGGAGAGCCTGGTATATGCACTCGGTGATGATCGCTGGCATATCGGCAACAGACTTGGCGAAGCGGAAACTGTACTGTCTGTCTGAGAGTAGGTTATGGGCGGTGAGATGTTGAACTATTTATGCATCAATGACACCTTGCCAAAAATCTGTAGGCGGCTGATAGGACAATAATTAAAGGCGTCCGAGATTTCTCCAGAATTCTTAAATACAGGTACCACAGAAGAGGACTTCCAGCAGGAGGGAAACAGGAAATAGAGAAGCAGTAATTATAGAGTCTGGAGAGGACAGAGGAGAATTCAGGGGCACATTTCTTCAAGACAATTACCGGGATACTGCCACCACTGCTCGCCTCACGGGGTCAAGCTTACGGGGTTAAGCCTTGAAAGTATTTTAGACCAGAGAGGGAGTTATGTAAACGTCCTTCAAGTGAAATAAGTTCTAGACAAGTCAAATGTGGAGTTGTTGGAGAATCTGCAAGCAAATCACTCTGCTTTGAACACTGCGGTTTTGAGAAACTTAAATTTATTGATTTAAGAAGGAATGGAAGGTTTGCTGTTGTTCAAAACACTTTCGCAGAGTCGCCAGTAGTCTTTGGAGCTGAACTTGCGGGCTGCTATACGCTGCTTCATTATATCAGCAAACAACAGATTAGCATCGTTTAAGATCCTCTTACATTTATTACGAGCAGAGGCGAATATGCACTTATTATGGTCAAAGGCGTGGCTCCGATATAGCCAGAAGATGTGATTCCTGTGGACAATGGTGGCTGATCAGGCAGGCGAGAACTAATGGAACGTATGAGGTTTCGGGCGGAACTTCCTGGCCAGAATGAAAGCATCCATGCCAGCTTTCACCCAGGTGGAGACCTCAAAAGCACAGTCCTCAACTGGGAGGCAAAACCTTTTTTTTTCTTAAGAGACGTCACACAGAAAATCACCGAACGAATCCCAGTCTGCTCTTTGGTAGCAGTAAGAAATTCTGTTGGTAAGAGGTTTCTGGCGTAAGTGGGAGTGGAGAGAGATATTAATTGAAAAGACAGTATAATCTGAGTATCCAAGAGGGCAGAGGTTGGCAGGAGTCAGGGATAGAAGTGAAGCAGAGATCTAGCAGAGAAGCGTGTCCTGTAGAGATACTGGGGAAGTTCATGGGGAAATCCACTATTTCCGTGATAGATTGAGTAATTGCAAAGTTCATGGCATGGATTCCAGCATGATCGGTGGGAATTTTTCAGCCACTTGGCATAGTGGGCATTAAAATCAGCGAACACAAATATGTTAGCGAATGTGTGGGAGGCAATAGCCTTATCTATATTGTCAGAGATACTGCCTAGCAGGGAGCAATCGAGAGAGGAACGGGAACGGTACAGGAAGAAAAGATAGCTAACCGATTTTAGAAGTGAAAGACGGAGACCCATGTATGAGTGCTCAAGGAATTCAAGAGAGGTCACCCTAGCGAGAGGGAGGTGTTTCCTGACGTAATCCCCCAGACCATGCATATGGACAGTGGAGTTCTTCCATAAAAGTGGAAGGTAGCCAGAAATCGAGAAATCAGAGGGGATTGAGGGTAAAGATTGGTTTCGCAAAGCGCAAGAGTGAGGGCGCCTAACTACCAATCTGAAGCAGCAACCAGAAAATAGCCAACACAGTACCCTCATTAAAAAGAGACCTTGCTACCTTTTCTTTTTTTTTAATCATTTCACCCCAAGCAAGGCATTCCACTGCCACAATTGCACAGGGGGTTACATAGGGGAAAGTGATGAGAAAGAGTGGTTAGATATAGGAAATGTCAGAAGGAGGGTGATAGACGGGCAAGGATACCGAGGATGAGTGTTGGGTAGATGGGAAGAATGTTTGAGAGAATGGATGCGAGTTAGTCTGTTATGAGGTGTCTATTGACCTTACATTCAAACTCCTTGAGATTGTAGCTGTGGGGAAGCAAGTATGTGGAAGGGAATTCCACAGGTGGGAAGTGCTAGAAAAGCAGCTGTTGGAGTAGAAATTGCGGTTACATTTTATCGGTTTCACTGTAAAAGGGTGGGACCTAGTTGCTAATCTACTATTTCGTGCATTTCATACCTAGGGGGCACCAGTGATCTAAGTTCATCGGAGCAGAAGCCGTGAAAGCATTTATAGTAGAGGCACGTGGAAGCCACGTCACGCCGTTGAGAGAGTGACTGCAGCCGGTCTGCCAAGTCAGTATCGATCACATTACAGATTCTCCGTTGTATTTTGTCAAGAACACCGAGGAGAATAGCAAGGACACCTTACCAGATGTGGCAGCAGTATTAAATACACGGACGGATGGTAGATTTATAAATGTGCAGGATAGATTCAGTCAGGAAAAACTTCCGGGCCCTGCACAGAGAACCGACTTTCATAGCAGCGGATTTAACAATGAATTCGATACAGTCATTCCACTTGAGGTCCGTTGAGAGTGTGAGACCAAGGAGGCGTAGTGTTTTACTCTCTGGGAGGCAAGGTGCGAATGTCTATGATGCTTAATTGATAGCAGCTTCGTTTTGGAAGCATTAAAATTTATGATTTATTTCTTACCCCAGTCCACTACGGATTAGAGGTCCTTCTCAATCTCGGCAGCGAGGTTCACTTTGTTGTCTACACCAGATTTCTAATCGAGGTGAGTGTAAACTGTGGTGTCATCGGCGTACATACCTACTTGGGAACTTATGGCATCGGGGAGATCATTAATGTAGATCAGAAAGAGCGTAGGACCTAGGATAGAGCCTTGAGGGACACCCGCGTTCGTATGGTAGTTCTGGGAGGCGTGTCCATTTAATACCACCTTCAATGTGCAGTTAGAGAGAAAAGACTAGATTAGGTCAAACAAATGTCCAGTTATACCATAGCTCCGCTGTTTGCGTAGGAGGCCAGCATGCCAGACTCTGTCGAACGCTTTGGAGATATCAAAGGCTGCAACGGTTCAAGCTTCGCCATTCTTGTCGAGAGCCTAGTATATTTACTCGGTGATGGTCGTTAGCATATCAGCAGTAGACCTGGTGAAGCGGAAATCATGCTGTTTATCCGAGAGGAGCTTGTGAGCTGTGAGTTGCTGAATCACCTCGGCGTTGATGATGGCTTCGAACACGTTGCCAAAGATCGGAAGAAGGCTAATAGGGCGGTAATTTGCGGAGTCTGAGGGTTCTACATTATTCTTAAATATAGGAACTACAGAGGAAGACTTCCAACAGGCAGGAAAGCAGGAAGCAGATAGGCAAAAGTTGTAGAGCTTAGAGAGGACAGAGGAGAGTTCAGGGGCACATTTCTTTAAGACTATGATTGGGATTCCGTTCCCTCCGCTCGCTTTGTGAGGGTCAAGTTTTGACATAATGTTAGAGACCAGCGAGTGGGTAATGTGGACGTCATTCAGTTGAGCCTCAGTTCTAGGTGGGAAATTGGGTGTAGATAATCCAGAGGAATCCAGTCTCGAATTGGTGGAGAATCTGCGAGCAAAGCATTCAGCCTTGTCTGCTGAGGAGGTGAGGACCTCCACACATCAGAGAAAAATTGCGGGAGCACCAACATTGAGTCCTGATGAGAGGAATAGAACCGGCAACCACTTCCTAAGCAGAAAACAAGGGATTAGCCTCTACATCTGTCCAATAAAAGTGGGAGATGGCTGAATTGAAGGATAGTAGGATCGGTCTACTTCAATTTGAAAATTACAGTTAAAAAGAAATTTACTAAGGTCCCTATTATTCGGTATAGGTTTTCATGAGAAAAGAGGTGGAAATTAACCGCTTTCTTTGAACGTTTTGATATTATTTTCTCTCTATATTTTTTTAATCATTTCACCCCGAGCAATGCGAAAACGCCACTGATGTGCAGGAGACTACATAAATGTAAAAAGATTAATTAGAAAAGAGTGAGAAGCACAAACTAGTTAGAAAGGAACAATAGAAAGCTGAGAAAGCAGGTGCGAGGACAGATACATAGGTGGAGCGAAAGGGAAGGATATACGGGGTGGGGAGAGAGCTAGAGTCCAGTGGTTAGTAGATGAGTATTGACTTTGCATTTAAATTTCTGGAGGTTGTAGCCGTCAGGAAAGCAAGAATACGGGAGCGAGTTCCACAGGCGGGAAGTGCGAGAGAAGAAGCTGCAGGAGTATAATTGTCGTCTGCATTTGGCTAACCTGACCGTGAATGGGTGGGACCCAGTTGCCAGTTCTGGTTGAGGAGGCATCAGTGACTTAAGTTCGTCTGAGCAGAAGCCATGATCTGAAAACGTATTTTTTCCATTAGGAAAGATGAGATTTAGATAAAAACGGGGTGTAGATTAACATTTTGATAATATTTGATGGCAGCGCTCTCGTAAACTTTCTTTCTGAGTAAATTGTTTTCTCTTTTGATGAATATGGAGATATTTAGGTCGAAAACATTCTCTTCAAGCATGAACAACGATGCTTTTTAAATGTTTAACATTTTCAGTTAATCCTATGGATATTTATGAGATTTTTAAATAACCAACAATATTTATTTATAAATATTTTAATTAAAAAATATATTTGCCTTGATAATGTCCGTCACGTAATGAAACGCGTAAGAGAGAAAAATACAGGTTACCTCGTGTTTTCTTTATTTATTAACATATATATATATATATATATATTGACGAAAATTTGCGAAAATGGTTATAAACAACCGACAATGATTTGTTTGAACATTATTTTTGATCGATACTCGTATTTATCTTACCGAATGACACACATTTTCGTAACAAAAATGTATCATAAATAATCAGGCCGGTAGAAATAAATATATAACACTGTTTGATTATAAACAGAATACCTATTTAAATAAGAGTATCAATCAAAAATAATGTTCAAACAAATCATTTCATATATATATATATATAGTAGCGGCCATACTATAAGGAACGGAAACAACAAAGACATAAATATGTGTATTACTTAAAAAGTAATGCATGATTAGCAATTAAATTTTTACCAAATAAAGATTCCATAATATTTTTTTTTTAATAAAGATTAACTGGAACAAAGGAAATAAGCTACTGGACAAAAGTTAAGGAACGATGTTAATAATTTGCATAAACTTTTAATTTACATTGTTAAAACTCGATGGAGCTTTTCAACAATAAGTAAAAGTTCATTTATCATTTGGACTTTATTTTTAAGCAATATGGCGAATTCTACACGCAAAACGTTCTCTTTTGAAAAAAAAACTCATTATCGCTAAATATCAAGAAAAAAAGTCAATTTCAGAAATTTCTGATATTGTTCATAGGTCTAAAAGTGTCGTTCATCGTGTAATTAACAGGTATAAAACCGATAAAACGTTAGATGCAAAACCAAAAACCGACAGACCGCCAAAAACATCGCAAAGACAGGATCGAAGAATTCTTAGAATATCTACCAAAAACCGTTTTGAAACTGCTATATCAATTGCTTGTAAGTTTAAAGGAGAGACAGATAATAAGATCTCAAGAAAAATTGTTTGCTCGCAGGTTAAAAAATGCAGAATTGAATGTCCGTATTCCATCTTCGAAGCCTCTCATTTCAAAGTGAAATTAAAGGGCACGCCCGGAGTATGCGAGAGAACATGTTGTTTAGACTGACGCACAATGGGATACAGTTCATTTCAGTGACGAGTCCAAGTTTACTATATTTTGTTCTGAGGGCAAAACTTACGTACGCTGTAGAACAGGTAAAAGACTGTCTTCTCGATGTGTCAAGAAAACCATTAAGTTTGGTGGCGGCAGTGTAGCGGTGTGAGGAATGATTTCATCTACAGGAGTTGGCTCTGTCATCCGCGTACATGGCAATATCAATGCTGAGATTTGCAAAAGGCTTTTTCAGCAGCATGTGGTACCAAGATTACACTATAAACTTTATGAATCTTCTATTTTCATGCAGGACAATGCACCTTGCCCCAAGGCTCAGAAGGCTATGGCTTTATTTGAAAAAAAAGGAATCGCCCTAATGAAGTGGCCAGACCAGAGCTCCGACCTGATTCCAATAAAAAATGTTTGGAAGATAATTGGAGAAAGAGCTCAGAAAAGAAACCCAAAAAACCAGGATCACCCATGGGAGTTATTGAAAGACGAATAGGAGGGAATTACTGCTAATTTTTGAAAGAAATTAATTAGATCATGTGGTCTACGATGCAGAGAAGTCATTGGAAATAAGGGGATGTTTACCAAATATTAAATTTTGTTGATATTTTGTTCACAATCTAGTATTAAAAAGATCGTTCCTTAACTTTTGTCCAGTAGCTTATTTCCTTTGTTTCATTTTATCTTTATTTTAAAAAAAACTATTATGTAAATTTTTGTAGCTTTGTGTAATATTTATGCATTACACCCTAATCTTTATTCGGTAAAAATTTAATTGCTAATCATGCATTTATGTCCGCTGCTATATATATATAAACTGTATAAGTGTGTATTGCTTTCACTTTAGCTTTGAAAGGGTCATCATTTGTAAAATTCCTAAAGGCGTTTTCACCTTTTTAAACCTCCTCGTACTTTCTATATCTCTTATTCAAAACAAATATCAGTAGAAGAAAGCATATTTTATAGACACCACTTTCTTCCTACTTGACATTTAACCAGTTTGTCCCAGATGATTCCTTTATGCGATGCGCATGAGTCCTTCTAATTATTTCTATTCTAATTTTATGCAATGAATTGTCGCGTTTGAGTTCATATGTGCGATAGCTTGTAACTCGGAACGATATAGTAATGTCGCTGACCTTGTTGTAGCCCAGAAAAAATGGACAAACTTTCTTAATCACCTGAATGCAAATCTTTCTCATATACATCTGCGTAAGAAAGGAAACACGACAAGTTTAGTTGCTCGCTTCGTGGATTACATAACTGTGAGGTTGTACTGGAAGCAATATCCTAAACAAGAATTCCAAAGGTTTCATTTTTATAGATTCTCCTCATTTTCATAATTGGCGCCTAACAATCATCAGTAGCCTTATCTACATTGTCAGAGATACAGTCTAGCAGGGAGCAATCGAGAGAGGAACGGGAACGGTACAGGAAGAAAAGATAGCTAACCGATTTTAGAAGTGAAAGACGGAGACACCTGTATGAGTGGTCAGGAAATTCAAGAGAAATCACCCTAGCGAGAGGGAGGTGTTCTCTGACACACGTTTATGCAATAGTGGCTCTTTCGATCCATGACTGACTAGGCAGAATATTTTTCAACAGTAGGTGGCCATTTTTCGCGGAAGACTAGTTGCCGACCAAGGGTATTTGCGCGCAAGTGAATGCAACAAATTCAACTGGAATTTGAACTCGGCTCTCCGATTTCTCATTCCAAGCCGATACACAACAACGCACATCTAATAATTATACCATTCTCATTTGGGCCTTGTGATGTACTCAGTAAATTTCAGAAATCTTCACAAGGTTTTTGTTGTGGCGAATCTTCGTCGCCAAGTTGTTGTAGCCTGTTTGGGCCAGGAAGAAAGACACGGAAACAAGAAGGTAGGTTCAAACAGTGTATTAGAATAACAGAACATATATACAAATACGAGGGTTAGTCATGACCTGTTTGGGCCAGGAAGAAAGACACTGAAACAAGAAGGTGGGTTCAAACAGTGTATTAGAATAACAGAACATATATACAAATACGAGGGTTAGTCATGACCTGTTTGGGCCAGGAAGAAAGACACGGAAACAAGAAGGTAGGTTCAAACAGTGTATTAGAATAACAGAACATATATACAAATACGAGGGTTAGTCATGACCTGTTTGGGCCAGGAAGAAAGACACGGAAACAAGAAGGTAGGTTCAAACAGTGTATTAGAATAACAGAACATATATACAAATACGAGGGTTAGTCGAGACCTGTTTGGGCCAGGAAGAAAGACACGGAAACAAGAAGGTAGGTTCAAACAGTGTATTAGAATAACAGAACATATATACAAATACGAGGGTTAGTCATGACCTGTTTGGGCCAGGAAGAAAGACACGGAAACAAGAAGGTAGGTTCAAACAGTGTATTAGAATAACAGAACATATATACAAATACGAGGGTTAGTCATGACCTGTTTGGGCCAGGAAGAAAGACACGGAAACAAGAAGGTAGGTTCAAACAGTGTATTAGAATAACAGAACATATATACAAATACGAGGGTTAGTCGAGACCTGTTTGGGCCAGGAAGAAAGACACTGAAACAAGAAGGTAGGTTCAAACAGTGTATTAGAATAACAGAACATATATACAAATACGAGGGTTAGTCATGACCTGTTTGGGCCAGGAAGAAAGACACTGAAACAAGAAGGTGGGTTCAAACAGTGTATTAGAATAACAGAACATATATACAAATACGAGGGTTAGTCGTGACCTGTTTGGGCCAGGAAGAAAGACACGGAAACAAGAAGGTAGGTTCAAACAGTGTATTAGAATAACAGAACATATATACAAATACGAGGGTTAGTCATGACCTGTTTGGGCCAGGAAGAAAGACACTGAAACAAGAAGGTGGGTTCAAACAGTATTAGAATAACAGAACATATATACAAATACGAGGGTTAGTCGTGACCTGTTTGGGCCAGGAAGAAAGACACGGAAACAAGAAGGTAGGTTCAAACAGTGTATTAGAATAACGGAGCATATATACAAATACGAGGGTTAGTCGTGACCTGTTTGGGCCAGGAAGAAAGACACGGAAACAAGAAGGTAGATTCAAACAGTGTATTAGAATAACAGAACATATATACAAGTAAGAGTGTTCATAGTCAGCAAATAGAAGTGTATGTCCAAACGATATAGTTACGCTGCGTTTTGACTGTCTCTAGACTGTCTCTCGACTGCCTCTTTCGTCCCTGGAAGTCACTCAGGTTCGTATTTATTGACGGAAGAAGAGTCTATTCCTATAGATAGGGCACCATAACAATATTAAAAGAACTGTTAACATATACTATGGTTAACTTATTATGGTATAAAGTCACAAAACAAACAAAGAGAAAACGTTATTAACAATGAAGGATAAAAAAGAACAGAATGACGATTGGCGTTCTATTTAATTTTTTCTAGATCGCAGTCGACAGAAAAACAAGTATCCGAAAAAGAGTTCCAAAAGAGAGAAGTTCGAGAGAAGAAACTATTAATATAGAACTTACGGTTAAATTTCGTAATTCCACTAGAATATTGTACTGAGCTTAAAATCTTGAAGCCGAGGAACCAAAAAGTAAATTTCATCTAAGCAATTGCCATGAAAATATTTATAAAAATAGCACAGGGAAACTCTGTCATTTTTGGGTAGGTGTATTTTTGTAATTAGGAATGTATGTGTACCACTTGCTTTGAAATATATATTTCAGTCACATGTAAATCACGTGAGCATTATTTATCAAATGCATTTATTTCATCAAAATTATATTTTCTCAAACTAGATAAATATATTTGACATGTACATTGAACTGAGGATGTGCGTTGTGGCGCAGTGGATATCGACTCGGAACGAGAAATCGGAGAGCCGAGTTCGAATTCCAGTTGAATTCCTTGCATTCACTTAAGCGCAAATACCCTTGGGAAAGGTATTAATCCGTCTATTCCTTCCAGTTATGGGTTAAATAGCAGGACAGATTGGGTTCTATAGCCTTGGTCAGCAACACAGAAAGCAATGGCAACCTACTGCGGGATAATCTTCTGCCCAGTCAGTCATGTCTCTTTCGAGACATGATCGTCCAAGCGTGTTTCACGTATTGCAATTGACTGACTGACTGACATTGAACTGAGATCGTTAAAGTTGTTCTGTTCTTCGTTTTGGTAGACTAGAGTTATCTTTCAATATCTACATCTAAAAATCCTTCGGCAAACAGGAAATATGTTGTCCTCATCTTTATTGTTATATTAACGACGTTTCGGCCGCTGTACACTCCGACCTTCTTCAGGTGACTGAAATTTCGAACCGAACCCTTTATTTCAACCACTGGGAAAGATTGTTCTCATGAGACATGCCGGAACATCGTGAATATGATTTCAAACATACACATCGTAATGGGGGCGCTAGAGATGTCATCGCGAGAATCACTAGGGGGTTTCGGGTCTTTCAACATCATACTCCCCTCACCGCGCCGACCCGACCAGAGATGATCAGTTTCTGGCCCACCCTCGTTAAGCGCTTTCAGACAAAAATTGGAAAATTACGTTTAGGCCCGGTACAAAACCTTGCAAATGCTTCTGATTGGCGACAGTCAGAGCCACTTTCCATTTAGAGGCAAACCGCACATGAGCTCGTCCGAAACATTAATTTAGACGCAGAATTTCGGGCTAACAATTTGGAATCCAGGCGCTCTCTCTTTTGATCCATAACCAATTAGCTGTTCTTTCCGCTGTTTCGGTTATGGACTTGAGTGCTTTCCTTTTTCTTTTACTCCCACTATCCCAATATCTGTTAAGGCTTTGCATAAGGACCTTGCTGCAAATCCTCTAGTCCCCGCTTCTATAGGAGTGCAGATAGTCCTCCAGCCTTTAACCCTGCAACTCTCCAGCAGTTCGTCATATTTTAACTTCTTCCTTTCATGAGCTTCCTCTGTGTTTTCTTCCCAGGTTACCGTCAGTTCCAACAAGACTATCTTCTTCAAATTATGTGAGAAGAAAACTATAATTTCGAACCGAACCCTTTATTTCAACCACTGAGATAGATTGTTCTCATGAGTCATGCCGGAACATCGTGAATATGACAATAAAGATTAAAACAACAGTCCCAGCAAAGTAAATAATGTAAATACTTCATCTCAGAAATATAGACGAATAAGAAACATGGTTTGCATGAGCTTTGCGAAGAATACCACAAACTAGGATTCCTTCACACCTTTTAACGATTCCTATTGAACTTTGTTATATGGACATAACGAAAGACAAATAAAACCATCGAATTAAACTTTAATGCACGTCTTAATTTAATAACATCAATATTCACATTTCAGTTTAGAGAATTTGAAATATCTTCAAACTATTATTCATCATTTGTTCTTAGATTCTATCACCTTCCCGCCCACTATGTTTTATCCTTCATCTTTAATCAATCACTTTTCTCTCTATTTTTTCTTTTTTTATCAATTTTAGTAGTTTTTTTTAATAATTTCTCCTCAAGCAAGGCATTCTACTGCCACTGTTGCGCAGGGGGGTTACATAGGGGAAAGTGATGAGAAAGCGGGGTGAGTTATAGGAAATATCAGAAGGAGGGTAATAGACGAATGGGAGTACCGAGAATGAGGATGGAGTAAATGGAGCGAGCAAGCGGGCGAGAATCAGGGGGACGAATGGGATTTAAGCCGAAACTTTCTGGCTGGGATGAAAGCATCGATGCCAACCTCAACCCAAGAGGAGAGTTCCTTGATTGTACGGATGCCGATTATCCGGACGTGAGACGTAAAGAAAAATTTAAATCATCCGAATATTTTTCAATTACCCGAGCTGAAGCCATTCTAATACTTCATCTCGAACAAACGTTTTGCGAATTTAGAATACCCAACTCAGCGTTTGATAAAAATGCTGATATAAAATCAGTTCAATTATTTCTTATTAATTTCATCGTTATTTTCATACAAAGAAAATAAAATTGAATTGATTATGGCTTACGCAACTCTCAGATGCACATGACACGCGTGAATCTATATTCAATGAGAAATACAATGAAAAATAGAGTGTGTTTTAGTTTGCCCAGCACGTAGCCGCAAAAGAATTGACTCATTTTTCTTTTTTCCATAAAAAAAAAAATAAACTGGACAAATACCTTGAACAAAGCATTTGAAAATGTTATTTGATTATATAAATCAGCGATTCCCAAACTGGGGAAATTTGCCCCTGGGGGGAATTTGAAGCTACAGGGGGAAATAAATACCTACTAAATAAAGTCTCAGATGGATTTTCTTATGTCTGAAAAAGAGAGGCTGACAAGGAAGCCATTTATATGTCAGGTGGATGATGCCCCTGAGGACATGCAAAATGAGTTCTTGGAGCTCAAACATGACTCTTCTGCCAAGAATGATTTTCGTGCATAAGATCTTGAAGAATTCTGAGTTAATATGCGTGAAGCATACCCACAACTGAACAACATTGAAAATCCTTATTCTGTTTTCCACAACCTACCATTGTGAGTCAGGATTTTTTACTTTACTCATAATCAAGCCCAAAGCACGAAACCGACTGGAGGTGGAATGTGACATACGTTGCGCGCTTACCAAAACTAACCCTGATATTGATACACTGGTGCACAAGAAGCAGCATCACCCTTCTCACTAATTTAATTCTGAGGTAGAAGAGCAAACAAAAGTCCTCTCTATGGCTATGCTTAGTTGTTACCTACTGCTCTCTATCCACTTTACTCTGTAACTATAAGTTTATAATTATATTTGTACATTTGAAAAATAAATTAGTAAATAGTCTCATTGTGTTTTAATTACTCTTTCTCTCATACACATGAAGGGGGAAACCTGGATGGTTGAACTGGGTGTAGGGGGAAATGATAGAAAATGTTTCGGTACCACTGATATAAATGTTCAATTTCATTAAAAAAATGACTTTCATCATTCTCTTTTAATAATTTATATCTTCATTTTTTTTATCGTTTCACCTTAAGCATAGCGGATACAGGGTTAGAGAGTAAGAGAAAAAACTGAGTATAGGGAGGATTGAGGAAAGGACAAAAGATGAACGGAGTTCAAGAAGACAAAAGATCGTGATTGACGTTGCAATTAAATGTTTTTGAAACTTGTTGCTGGCAAGTAAACGGAAAGTTTCACAGACGGGAAGTGCAAGAAAAGAAACTTTTTGAGAAGAAGAGGCGGTTGCATTTATCTGTTTCAACAGTAAACAGGTGGAACCTACACACTAATCTAGTGGAAGTAGGGAAAAAAGCTCGTCAGAACGGTTGCTATGAAAATATTTGCAGAAAAGTCACGTCACTTTGGTGAGAAAATTGACTGAAGTCGAGATGCCAAGTCAGAATCGATTACATAACATATTCTTCTTTGAATTTTGTCAAGAATCTCGAGCTGAATAGAAGGAGAACCAGGCCAGATGTGGCGACAGTATTCAATGCATGGGCGAAGTAAAAGTAAAACGTGACCCAATCTTCCTTAGGTGCAGCTTATGAATCGATATAATCGCTCCACTTCAAATCAGCTGAAAACGTGAGGCCAAGTCTAGGGCCAGCCATGCTGATATCAGACAGAAAAGGTTCTCTGTGGTGGTTACCCGGACTTTTGAATATTTCACATTTTCAACCTTTGTCCCGATAATTGAGAAAGTACTATAACTGTCCGTTCTCCGTCACACCAAAAACATTGACTGTTTGTGGTAAGAGTCTTTTATTAATAAGTATGAACCTGACTTCTATGTAACTACCTCTCAAGCAACACTACTCTAATCATTTAGACATAAGGAAAAGACACGATTGGACACCTGATGAAAAGACGAAGGAATTATGTAGTCTCTGACCACAACCATCATGCATACGTTTATGGTTCCTCATTAAGAACAAAAGATCAAGCGTCACAACACACACACACCCTTTATGGAGAGGCAAAGAAACATACGTTGAATTAGACAACCACATACATGCAGCAAAACATATCTACTTTCAAATATGACTTAGAGTATCTATTTAAAAAAATATAGTGTCACTAGCATAGTACCCGTAAAAAGTGACGGGATCATTTAAGAATGGGTCGACTTATTACTTAGGATGAAAATATGCCTATTCTTTGATAAAAATACCTGTAAAAGCCGAAACCTACGATGTATGGCAAAATCTCAGGATTCCAAATATAGTTTTCTCTTTCCTTCTCAGTCGTTATATTCTACCTTTGAATGACATGTTGGACCTGCTTGATTTTTTTTTCTTTCTTTTGTGGCTATCCTTTTAGGAAAGTTATATTCGTGGATAGATCGAGAAGCTCTAAAAAAGTGACTGCACTATATTTCATCATTGTGTCTATCAAAATTCCGGGAATTCAGTATACACAAAATTTGTATAACTAAGAGATAGCACTAAAATGAGGAAACAAACATCGATCATCTTTAGGCATTCTCTACAATTTTAAAATAGTGAATTTTTGTCAGTTGTTCACTTACGCACAAATACCCTTGGAAAAATGTATTAACCCGTCTCTTCCCTCCAGTTATGGGTTAAATAACAAGACAGATTGGGTTCTGTAGCTTTGGCTGGCAACCAGTCTACCGCTGAAAGTAATGACACCCTACTGCGAGATAATCTTCTGTCCAGTCAGTTATATCTCTTTCGAGATATGATCGCCCAAAGCGCCTATCACGTATGGCACTTTACTGACAGTCGCAACTGATGCATTCATGCAGCTGTTTGACAAAGCTTGGAAATAATTTTCTGTTTAAGATGAATATTTCATAGCATGATGAACAGATGTCCCCTTGAATAGACACTTTGCTTTGAGAGAATCAGTTAAGTGCCATGCGTCATCCACGCTTAGGCTATCATGTCTCGAAAGAGGCTGACCGGGAAGAATATTTTCCCGTAATAGTTTGCCATTACTTCCTGTAGCAGACTGGTTCCCAGCTAAGGTTATCTAATCTCTTCTGTTATTCAATCCATAGCTGGAGGGAGAAGCGACGGATCCATACCTTTCCCAAGGGTATTTGTGCGTAAGTGAATGCAACGAATTCAACTGAAATTCGAACTCGGCACTCCGATTTCTTGTTCTGAACCGATATCGACTGCATTAAAACGCATATCCCTTGAGAGAATTCTTCTTCTTCATGTGCCGTTTCCCTTCAGGACATAGGCGATCATGGACTTCCGCTTGGCTCTGTCTCTTGTCGCTCTCAGTAATTTTTCTCTTGGTATCTCTTCTAAGGCCCGATCACTCAACCATTTGCTCAGACCTAACAAGTACTTTCCCCTGTCTCTTCTGTCATTTATCCGACCTGTGAGTATCAAGTTCTCCAGGCCTTCCTTCCTCATTACGTGTCCCAGGAACCTCATTTGTCTCTTCCTGGTATTTATTATTAGTTTTCTTCTCGTTTGCATCCTTTCCAAGACCTCATCGTTGTACATGTGTTCTGTCCATGGTATCCTCAGTATCCTTCTGTAAAACCACATTTCTGCTGCTTCAATCCTCTCCTTTATCTTTAATGAGATCGTCCAGCATTCACTTCTATCGCCTTAAAATCACACCAAGTGGAACTCTTACATACGATCGATCGCTAAAGATGCTGGTAAAATGATTGACTTCTTGTAAAGCTTCATAAAGTACCTGACTCCTCATGCTAACCCTAACCTTTATATAGGCCGGATCAGATGGAGTACGGTTCCTTGCTGACGAGGAATTTTTTCCAGCCTTCAACGTCTCTTCCACAGGCGGAATATGGCGAGCCCCTACTGCTCTATCGCTACATCTGAAATCAGTCAGTCAGTTAAGTGCCATACGTGATACACGCTTTGTGCGATCATGTCTCGAAAGAGACATGACTGACTGAGCAGAAGATTATCCTGCAGTCGGTTGCCATTACTTTCTGCGGTAGACTGGTTGTGACCAAGGCTATACAACCCAATTTGCCCTGTTATTTAACCCATAACTGGAGGGAAGAGATGGATTAGTAGCTTTCTTAAGGGTATTTGCGCGTAAGTGAATGCAGGGAATTCAACTGGAATTCGAACGGGAAGTGCTCGGACAAAATATATTCCTTGGTTCCGCAAGGTCGAATCTTCACGGCTAAAACCCGCAATGCCACTAATTCCTTCGGTGAGAAGTCAGCTTCACTCGAAGAGATTCTTCCCTCGAACCATTGATTTGTGGAATGGATGTTTCCCTGATCGCTACAATCTTAACCAGTTCAAGTCTAGGGTTAACTGTTATCTTCCCCTTTTATCCATATAAACTACCCTCTGCCTTGGCATTGTACAGAAAAAATAAACTTTCTTTATTCATTCTCACTGTATTTATTCTTTTAAGGATATTTTAAATACCAAACAAAAAAATTTTCATCTAATATTCAATACTTAAAATGCTAACAGCCATATCACCTATACATGGGTAGAACCTATTTTTGTGGTAAACATTATGATTCGGCAAATAATTGGCGTTTCGTACTCTATAAATGTAGTCTTGTGTCAAAACCTTCTAAATCTATTTAATTAGAATTTGCAATGATATTTTTTGTTCCATTTCGTAATGCATTCGTTTTTTATTGTTTTTGTTGTTGTTGTTGTTGTTGTTGTTGTTGTTTGAGAATATCATATGCATTGATATAAATTGTATTAGCGGAATTTTCGTAATTAAAGCAATTCGATAGGCTAAACGACTTAATAGTTATTGATTTCATATACGGCTTTCTATAATATTAACACTTATAATAGCGATTATGTGGCACAAGGTCACGAGTATTAGACACCCAGTGAGAATCGAACTCATTACTCAGCTGTAACTGATTTAGCGAGACAGATTTGCTAACCACGTATAAGTGTAGCTTGGATGTGGCACAAGGCTGCAAATATGGAGCAACCAGTGAGGATCGAACTCACCATACGGTCGTAACTGATCTAGCGGGAAAAGCTTGTCAACCAACACACCACGTGAAAATGTCTCGATTTACTAACCGTAGCTGAGATGATCCCAGTGAGTACAACCATCGACGATTCCTCAGAGGGAGCCGTCTACTCAATTTCACTCTCAAGGATTAGATCAACCAGTGGTATGGTTTTTCAGGAACTTTCCGAAGGTGCCGCACGCCTGGGATCACCTTCTTCATCAAGAAGTCACCTTCTTTACAAATCGACCATGGTTAGAATAATTGATTTAGCGAGACATGTTTGTAATTATTACACCACGGGGAAGATTCCTAGATTTCCTTAGTGTATCTTAGATTTGGCATAGTTTTGAGAATATAGAGCGCCCAACGCTGATGTCCTTACTGCCCATTTGTAACTGATTTAGCTAAAGACGTTTGCTCACCATTATCCAACGTCGATGTGCTCTATATTTATATGTTGAATACTTCCTATTACATTGCTAACTTTGATGTCCTCCATGCTGTGATATAATGGCCACTCGTATTCGAGGAAACCCGTCTACTAGTCCAGCAATTCTTCATTGCCCAGGCACACTTGTGTTTGTTTAATACCCACAGAGCCTACCTGTGGTTTATACTACAACTATGCTGAGCTAACTTAAGTTACAGTTTCTGGAACAGAGCGCGTTAACAAGTGCAAATAAAAATCTGAACAAGGCCAGGAGACTCAAACCCTTGATCACGATGACTTGTGATTTCGAGCTAGTACAAACATCGTAAGTAGGCCGTCTACCCAATTCCCCTCACAAAGATTGGGTCACCCGTGGTATGGTTTTTCAGGAACTTTCCAAAAATACCGCACGCTACGATCACCTCCTTCATCAAGAACTCACCTTACAAATCGACCATGGTGTGATTTGAATCTGGGCTTTATGGTCAGAAAACGAACAGTTCTAACCACTTAGCAAAGCGCCCATATTCTGATATAAATGCAAAGATACTTAACACTTTCAGAGTAAAAAATATGAATAACAAATTTAATTGCAGAGGGAAGACATCAACGAAAATACAGAAAAATATCAAATACCTAATTTTATATTTAATTAGCTTTCAGGGTGTAGAACGAAAACGCGCACAAAGAGATTTATAGATTAGATTATTATGGCCACTTGGAACAAATGGTTTAGCATTCAGATACTAGTGATTATCGAGGTCATTAACCTGAAATTATATTATAGGATCACGAAATAAACCTGTCAAAGTGAGATGAAATTACGACTTAAGCGCTTAGTTGAGTTACTTATTTTGGTTATTGTCCCAAAGTTGAAATGCATTTATCTACTGAAACATATAAATCAATCATTAATATCTGTGAGACAATTCAATATCAATTACGCTGATACAGCAGTTTCGCTTTTCTTTATAGCTGCTTTTATCACATCATCTTATTCATAGTGTTCGTTATATTAGTTCGCATCCTGACTATTGTATACTCGCTGCTAATCTTGAGAGGGATCTACACTCAGTTGTCGAATGGGGAAAGAAGTAGCTTGTAAATTTCAATGCGTCTAAGACCAAGCTGCTGTCTGTCAATCATCACAGGCAACCCCTCCTGCCTCCCATAAGTATGGACCAAGCGAGTCTCACTGAGAGTAATACACTGCGCCTCCTCGGCCTAATCCTATCTTTCGATCACAAGTGGAACCATTACGTTGAGTCAATAGCTAATTCCACTACTAGGAAGGTTGGATCACTGTGTCGTGCCAGGATGTTTTTTCCGCCTGAATCCATCTTGCACATATACAAATCAACCATCCGTGCATGGCATACTTCTATCATATATGATCAGGCGCCCTCGCTGTTCATCTCAATGTTCTCAACAGGCTCCAAAGGAGAATCAGTATTGTGATAGGTACCGACTTGGGAGCTCGACTCTAGCCACTTTCTCACCGACGGGATGTGGCTTCCTTCTGTCTGTTCTATAAATATTTTCATGGCTTCTGCTCCGACGAACTTCTACTCCATCAGCTTCTTTTCACGCACTTTTCGCCTGTGGAACTCTCTTCCATATTTCCTGACAGCTACAACCTCCAGGAATTTAAATGCAATGTCAATACCCATCTCTTAACCACTTGACTCCAGTTCTTTCTACATTACCCTGTATATCTTTTCCTTTCTCTCTACCTTTGCAACTGTCATCACACCTGTATTCCCACCCTTCTCTTGCTTCCTTCTCTGACACCCCCTGTTTTTCATTACTCTCCTCCTATCTAATCTTTTTCTCTCATGTAGCCCCCTGCGTATCAGTGGCGTTACCGCCTTGCTTGGGGTGAAACGATGAAAAAAATTCCTCATAACAGGGTAAATTAGTCATCGTCCGGGACGAAACAGACAAAGAGATATAAAAGCTGTTCCATTAAGACGGATCAAAGTTAGCAGTAAATAAAACAGTGTTATTAGTCAAATTTTATTAATTTCACTATTGGATCATGTTATTGGAACTATTGCAATTACGTGTAAAAATTAATATTGCTCAAGTGTTCGCCTAGTCTTTGTCGGCTTACTTCTACTCGATAGTTAAAATTTTAGATGACGTCTCTGCATAGTTGCTTCTCGATCTCACCAATCCTTCTTATTATCTCATCTTTTAGCTGTTGAATTGTTGTTGGTTTGTTGGCATAAATCCAACTTTTAACATGACCCCAAAAGAAGAAATCTAAACGCGTCAAGTCGCACGAACGTAGGGGTCAATTGACATCACTGTTTCGAGAGATGATGCGACCTCGGAACTTCTCTTGTGTGAACGTCCATTTTCGTAATTAGCTTCGGTAACTTTAACACACTCTGGTCGATCGTTAAACTTTCCATGGTTGAAATTGCCAAAGACTGAAGTTGTTAAATCTGAAAGAAATTGAAAAAAAATCATTAGACGCTTAGACTTAATTCACATTTAAAATCGGCCCAAATTATTGGAACACGCCTTTATATTTGATAGTTTTTTCAGAATGTTTTATTATTACAATCACTGGTATATAGTCGATCTGCACAATTTGAAAAGTACTTTCGTTTTTCGATGTTTTTAAATTATTTATGTTATTAGATCAATTTTAATGCTTAAAATTTTTTATTTTATATTTTTTATTCATTTTTTATTTATTTATATTTTAATAGGTGGTTATTTTAGGTTATGGGAGCCGTTAATGAATAAAGAAACAGAAATGGCGGCAGGGTCTTGGCTTCAGCAGCAGTAAAAAAAGAGAAGCCTCGGTAATTGTTGTCAAGCGTTACTCGCAGCAGCAGGAATCTCAGCGTACTTAACCACTACGGAAACGAGGCGAGCAATAACGTAACAGTACTAATTAAATGATGAGATATACCGTTGTCAGGGCATCGATAAGATTAAAGATTAAATGAAGGGTTTAGTTCTAATTTCCATGAAGGTGACTCGGATAGACAACAAATAGTCCTATTGAGTAAAGTATTAAGAAACAGAACAATTTCACACTAAACAAAGAGGAGAGTACTGGAATGTTATGTGATGTCGGTTCTTCTATATGGCAGTGAATGTTGGACAATATCTTCGAAGATGAAGGAAAAGCTTGAGGCAGCTGAAATATGCCTCTACAGAAGGATGCTGCGAATATCATGGATAGGACATGCGAGCAATGACGAGGTTTTGGAAAGGATGGAGACGAAAAGGAAATTAATACTGAGCATCAGGAAGAGATAACTAAAGATCCTGGGACATGCAATGAGGAAGGAGGGCTTGGAGAATCTGTTACTAACAGACCAGATAGAGGGAAAAGGAGACAGGTGAAAGTAACGGATAACATAAGGACCTGATCAGGTGGATGACGGAACGAGGGTTGCATGGTGCAACAGGAGAAAGCGTGCTAAGAGCCACCAGGAACAAGGAGATGTGCAAAGCCATGATCGCCTACGTCCTGAAAGGACATGGCACATAAAAGAAGAAGAGGAAGAAGTAAATAATATGAATAATATTTTATTTTAGTTTTGTCGTGATTCATATATGTATATCACGAATTTGTTTTGTTTTGTTTTTTTTCCAGTATTTTTCCTTTTTATGTGAGTGTAGATTTTTTCCTTTTTATGTAGAATATAGATTTCTAGATGTGATACATGAAGAAGCCAGAAAAAAATAATTGGCCTACATGCTGTGATATAAACAATGAAAATGAAAATATTAAGAAATTATATAATGAAACCAAAAAAAAATTATATGTACCTAAAATCCAAGAAAACTTGCCGTTATTATTTGACACATGGTTTATAAGTAAGGATAACGTTACTCTGGTTGTGTATTGCCATGATTGATTCAAGAAGAACTAAAAAATCTACCAGGATTGATTATCGATGAATGTGATACTATGGACACCCACGTAGAAAAGGAAAAGATAGTTTTATTTCAACTTCAAAAATTTCTGTTTGATAAACCAACGAACGGGCATGGGAAGTAAAGGGTATTTGGCCAACAAGCGTCAATAAAACCAAAAATATTATATCCGGGTGCTGATCTATATTACCAGTCATGATTGAGATTGGACAGACTTCTAGTCCGTCACTCACGGAAGATGGACATATCTGTGTAATTGTCGGGGTTGGCTGGGTGAAGAGTGGAATTTGTGTCAAGTGTAACCTACCTTTCCACCGGGACGAGCAGGTGAAGCTTTGAATAAACACCTACATATAATATGGAAAACATGATTCGCGTTCTTATTTCTTATTTAAGTGACGTGTTTTTTTTTATCGGGTGTGTAATTTTTTTTGGGGGGGGGGTCTTTTTGTTTGTTTGTTTTTTGTTGTTTTTTTTTTCAGTTAGGTTGACTCTTTACAAGGCCTGACGGACACTCGCGGTAGGGGTTAGGTTAAAAGACGAAGAGGAGGAAAGATAACACTTAACCCTAGATTTGTACTGGTTAAGATTGTAACGATCGGGGAAGCATTCTTATGGGAATCGGTCCCTCAGAACAGAGATTTGCAGGAAGAAGCTGTTCGTGTGAAAGTGACTTATCACTAATAAAATACGGAGGAAATGTGGTTGGTTTGCTGCAATGTAAGTAGCATGGCGGGCCCTAACCGTGAAGGTTTTACCTGGTGGAACCAATGAATGTAAACAGTAATAGAGGTTGAACAGTGGAAAATAATTTGTTGCCCAAAAAGACTTGAAGACGCTTTTGAAATCTATCCAGACAGAAAAGCGAGGATCCAAATATAACAATAGTACTCTAATTTTAGGCCTGGTGTGCGTTCTGGAGAAGGATGTGCGTTGTGGATATCGACTCGGAACAACAAATTGGGGTGCCGAGTTCGAGTTCCATTTGAATTACTTGCATTCACTTACGCACAAAGACCCTTTCTCCCTTCAGCTATGAGTTAAATAACAAGACAGATTGAGTTCTATAGCCTTGGTTAGCAACCAGTTTACCGCAGAAAGTAATGGCTTCCTACTGCGAGAAATATTATGCCCAGTCAGTCATATCTCGAAAGAGACATGATCACCCAAGTGTGTATCATGTATGGCACTTAACTGACTGACTGGACTAGCTTCAATATCTTCAATTTACAGGTGAGTTGACTAAATATGGTCAAGAATTCTTTTTTTTTTTTCTCGAACTTCTCGTTTGTAGAATTTTCTTACTAGTTATATCCTATCATCGCCGATCGAATTACCGTCAGTCACCATGAACGGTTGTCCAGTCGGGGAGGCTCCGTGTACTGAGAGATTATTGAGCCTTAAGTTTAGCCCAGGCTTCAAATAAAACTCATCTATATGATCTATCGCTAAAGATAAAAAAAAAATGTGGGCTCCCTATACCGCTCTAGTAAGTACCAGACTACTTATGCCATCCTCTACTTTTAAAAGAGCCAGCCAGTCAGTTAAGTGCCATAAACAAAATCTCTTGCTAATCTATCGCTATTACGACGGCAGATGTTCGGTCAAGTTACATTCCTTAGTTCCACCTGCTCAGACTTCACCACTAGAAGCCGACATGCCTTGTTCACGGCTTCAAATCATCTCCAGTCCATTCGTGCTCTTCTGATAATGACTAAGTTCTACGAGGATAGACTATTTTCTTAATTTTATTTTGTGCAACAAACTACCGAGAGGACGCTTCCCTGACAGCTACAATCTTAGCCTGTTCCTCCAAGGTCATCCGATATCTATCTCACAGGTTCTCGTAATCTACACTTCCTTCTTCGCCATAACAAATTCAGTACTGAGAGGATGCCTCATAACAACTGCAATCTTGATCTCTTGAAGTCCAGAGTCAACCGATATCTATCCTACACATCCACATAATGTGCACTTCTTACGCGCCCCTTCCTCCTCCTTTACAAAAATCCCTCCAAAAGCTAAGCAGTTATTAAGAAACCAAAAAGTTTCGCTTGAAACAAATAGTAGTGAACTGTTACGTAATATCAGTTTTCCTATAGGGTATTGACTGCTGAACAATTACCTCTCAGATGAAGAAAAGAATTGAACCAATAGAAATGTGGTTCTACAGGAGGCTACTGAGAATACCATAGACCGAACTTATGACTCATTAACTGATTTGTTTTTACGACTTCCAATTCTGAGTTATTATCCTTTATACAACCCATATATCCAAACTTACTGCACTAAGTATTCCCACTCTACTTAGTGACTAATCTCGACGTTGCTTAACTTCGGTGATTGTACAAGAACTGATGTTTCGGCGTGATATCGCCGTAAGCTGCAAACATGCGAGCAACAACGAAGATTTAGAGAAGATGAAAACTAGGCATTTATACTTAACATCAGGAAGAGACGGTTGAAATGTCTAAGGCGCATAATAAGGAAAGAGGATTTGAGAATTTTGATACTTACAGTACATATGGATGTGCGTTGTGGTGCAGTGGATATCGACTCGGAACGACAAATCGGGGAGCCGAGTTCGAATTCCAGTTGAATTCCTTGCATTCACTTGCGCACAAATAACCTTGGGAAAGGTATTAATCCATCTCGTCCCTCCAGTTATGGGTTAAATAATAGGACAGATTGGGTTCTATAGCCTTTATCGGCAACCAGTCTACCGCAGAAAGCAATGGCAACCTACTGCGGGATAAACTTCTGCCCAGTCATTCATGCCTCTTTCGAGATATGATCGCCCAAGCGTGTACCACGTATGGCACTTATCTGACTGTCAGTACATATGTGAAGATACGAGGGACAGAAAAAAATAACGCCTCAACTATCTATTCAGTTTCAGTAAATGGATGGCGAATAAGCTTTATGGGAGATAACGAAAAGATAAAAATTATTAAATGCTACATAGGACGGAATTGTAGAGAGCCATGATCGCCAACGTATTGAGGCGACACTGCTCATAGAAGAAGATTCTTCTTGTGAGTGGCTCTTGGGTTTTATATTTAGAGAATTAACTATGTTTTACAGCATTTATAATATTCGGACTATTGTCCTCATCTTTGTTGCCATTTGTACGATGTTTCGGCCGTTGTACGCTCCGGCCTTCTGCTAAGAATTTCGAACCGAACCCTTTATTCCCTTGCGGGAAGCCTCGATTAAAAGTCATGAGTTATCTCCCTCTAACCTTGTTCACCACTGGTATTGAACTCACAACTCTAAGAGTCAAGTCAGGAACTAACAAACGTCTATATCCGCTGGGCCATGTGACCTTAAGAACAAGAATTTTTGGGACTTATAAACCTAATGTCCAGTAACCCTTTTTTACCAATTGAGGCTTTTTTTTAATCATATCACCCCAAGCAAGGCGGTAACGCCACTGATGTGCAGGGGACTACGTAAGAGTGAAAAGATTGGGGAAGAGAAAAAACCGGAAACCACATCCTGAACAGGGAAGAAGGGATGAGCCTCTTCACCTGTACAATAGACGTGGGTGGAGTGAGAACCGAGCGATAGTTTAGTCTATCTACTCCAATTGAGAAAAAAGAATGAAAAAGAAGAAAAAAAAAAGAAATGTGAAAAGATTGGAAAAGAGAAAGCCGGAAACCACATCCTGAACAGGGAACAAGGGATGAGCCTCTACACCTGTACAATAGACGTGGGTGGAGTGTGAACCAGGTGATAGTTTAGTCTATCTACTGCAATTGAAAAAAATAATGAAAAAGAAAAAAAAAGAAAAGTGAAAAGATTGGAAAAGAGAAAACCGGATACCACATCCTAAACAGGAAACAAGGGATGAGCCTCTTCACCTGTTCCATAGACGTGGGTGGAGTGTGAACCGAGCGATAGTTTAGTCTATCTACTCCAATTGAAAAAAAAATGAAGAAGTAATAAAAAAAAGAAAAAAAGAAAAGTGAAAAGATTGGAAAAGAGAAAGCCGGAAACCACATCCTGAACAAGGAACAAGGGATGAGCCTCTACACCTGTACAATAGACGTGGGTGGAGTGTTATGCTGTTTGCCTTGTACACATAATGTAAGTGACATTACTGAATAATATAAAAACAATCCTAATTATTTGTCTATATTTCTCAGGTGGATGAGCCAAGATGGAAAGTGAAACAAACAGTGGAGAAATCCAAGCCACCCAAATCAAACATCACAAAAGAGGAGGGGTTGACAATCAAGACCCTACAGAGAAATGAGAATAACATTATACTACCAGTTGACAAAGGCAATGCAACTGTAGTGATGGACAAAACAGAATAAACAAAGAAACTGGAAGTGGTAGCTATAGCAAAGTAAAGAAATACACTACATTGAAAACAAAATGACAGCTATCGCAGATCCTAATCAAGAACAAGAATCACTTCCAGCCTAAGACATACAGGCAGTTGCCTCAAAACTACAGCATACATAAAACTATACCTCACATGTATGGTCTACCTAAGATTCACAATGAGGGTATTTTGCTCAGGTCGATTCTTAGCAGCCAAGCCTCTGTGTGCCACCCTCCGAGTTGCTTCCTTGTAGATATAATTAACCCACTGATAGGAAAGTTACCATTATATGTCCAAAACTCTATTCATTTCGTAGAACTTATCAAAGATGCTTCCATCCAATGCAAACAGATGGTAAATCTGGATGTGGTGAGTGTTCACTAAGGTACTCATGGTAGAGGCACTATTGGTAGTTAGAAACAGACTGGTCACAAACTCATCCCTAGGAGAACGTACCAGTATACCACCATTATATAACCTGATAGAGATGCTGACTTCCTGCACACAACACTCTTTGGAATGAGATCAGACATATATTGGCATGACAAATGTAAAGCAATGGGCTCACCATTATCACCATTATTGGCTAACATATACAGGGAATATTTTGAAGAAATGGCATTAGAATGCACAACACTAAAATCAAGACCTCCAATAGAGGAGAGCATGACAAAGGACTATGTGTACACCATTCCATGTAGCTGCAGAAAGAAATATAAAGAAATTGGTCCCCTCTCCTCTAAAGCGAGGCTGAAAGAACATCACAAGGTCGTAATATGAGGGAAGATAGAAAAATCAAGTGTATCTGACCACATATGGAGGGAGAAAGAGGGATCACTGCCCCCTATGGAATGAAGTTGAAATAATTGATAAAGAACACGATTGGAAACTATATAAACTTAAGGAATCAGTGCATATGCTAGGTCATAAAAATCTCCTAAGCTGGTCAAGCATAGAAATGAATACAATATGGAAACCAGTAATATAGAGTGCTAAAGAAAATCATTAGCATCAAAGATTGCAATATAAGCTCTGGTTATTTAAAAAAAAAAATGTTACAGAAACATAAGGTTTATAAGTCCCAAAAGTCCCACTTGGCCATGTATCCTCAAGGACATATGGCCCAGTGGATACAGTCATTGGCTAGTTCCAGTGACTTCACAGAGTTGTGAATTCAATACCAGGCTACAAATAACTTAGAGAGTTAAGTTAAAGGGAGATAACTACATGGCTGCTGGAAATGGCATTGCACATGGAATGAAAATGATATACCCCAGTGACCAAAATAAAGGGTTTAGTTCAGAATTCCTGGCACCAAAATGTCGTAAACATGGCAAGGAAGATGAGGACAACAATCTGAGCAATGTAATCCTAATTATGTTGACAAATGATTATTACTTTACTATCACATCAGCATAGTGAGTGTAATAAGGGGTTCGGTTCGAAATTCCTAGCACCTGAAGAAGATTGGAGCGTATAACGGCCGAAACGTCGTACAAATGGCAACAAAGAAGACGACAATAGTCCGAATAATATAAATACTGTAAATACTACCTCATCTCAGAAATATAGACAAATAACAATGTTTTACTTTGCTTTGTTTTGTTTTTTGTTTTTTTTTCTTTTTAACATATTTTTCTAAATCTACAAGATGATGTGATTTGAGAGATTCTTAACGTTATTCGGACAATTTTTGATGAAACGTTTAGATATTTAACATATTTTGTAATAACCTCTTCTTCAATATGGCATGCAGATGTAATTCTAATTCCTTTAAAACTGTACTGATTTTTTTTGTTTTTTTTTTTTTGCTGAAATGTTGTTTTTTTCTTTTTTTTTTTTTTCTTCGGTGGGTCGGACTTTCATTTGTTAATATCAATCATTCAATATCCAGCTGATACCTTCCAAGGTAGCTCCTTTATATTTTTATATATAATTTCGTTTATATCCATTTTTGTTTTAGATCAGGCAAATGTATTAAGGTTTGTTTTTTGTCGTTTTATCTATTTTTTTCGACTCACTCAATAAAGAATTGCTTGTAATATTGAAACGTTGCAAAAAGAAGAAAAAACCAGCACATATCTGGTGCACAGAGAAACTCAACCGAAAACACTGTAAACGTCACAAGTTTAAAAAAAATTAAAGAAACACATAAACTCTCATTGCAAAAAGGTATGTTTCCTAAATAATAAAATGACAAATCGTAAAGTCAAATCCCGTGGTGAGTACAGTTACCCGCCGAGAAAATCTGATACTAAGAAATGCCAATTAAAAGTGATAGGATAGAAAATCTCTTTTCCGCTAACTGAAGAAAGATACAATGTTTGAGAATTCGAGTGAAGCTATTTCTTAGAAAAAAAAACACATCGAAAATGATAATTTGTGTTAAAAATATATCCTAGGTATAAATAGCTAGTACTATAGCCCGGCGTTGCCCGGGTGTAATGAAAGCTTTAAAACTAATCCATGGTCCTGGAACTCAGACTCTTTGGACATTGGCACAAAAGACTAAAAAGCAATAGTTGTTTCCAGTTAAAGCGAAACCGTAGACTGAAAGAAAAATGAATGGATGTAAGTCAAATTTTGATTTCCTGGTATCGATATCAAATTTTCTGCAGTATTGTAAGAACTGAAACCTTGAAACTTCTTATGTCTTTGTCTATGAGTGGATCAAATTTGATTCAAATCGGACCACTCCTTCTATAACCTGATTTTTTCGATTATCAATTTTCGATATTTATCGGGGGTACCTCGACACAACACCTAGTTAAAAACACTCGCAGACGCTTATAGTACAACTGTGTAAATTTTCAAGAAAATCGGTTCAGCCGTTTCGGAGTCTATAGGTAACAGACACACAGACACACACAGACACACACACACACATACAGAGACAAAGTTCCATTTATAAATAAGTTTAGATCTACATGTTCTGTCAAAAGACAAAGGAAACATCTAAATAAACGAACGGTAAATTCTATCAACGTGTTTGTGTCTGAAACCACTCTAACTCGTGCCACACTTGCTCTACATAGATATGTCCTACCTTTTTGGAATTAGAATGATTCCGATTTAGATGCGTGTTCGGATAAGGAGGGAACAGTTTAAAATTCAAACTTTAAAATAATTGAAAATTTTAGTAATTTAATTTGTTTTAAGTTATATTGTACTTAAAGTAACAATAATTTTAGCAATTCAAAAATTTTGGTTTTTAAATTGATTTAAAAACATTGAGTATTTGTGAATTGAGGAAATCAGGAAGAAGTTTCGTGATGTAGTGTTTTGAAGTTCTAAAGAGTTTGGCATTTGAAGAACTCAATTTTCGGCCTGAATCGGGATTTTGGCCCAAATCGTTTTTTCGGCTAAATTGGACTTATAGCCGAATCAGAGTTAAAGTGAGGTTTTGAAGATCCATGGAGTAAATTAAGGAATTCAAAGTTATGTTTTTTATTTCCAAATTATTATTACTGTTTTCTAAGCAGGACCAGAAGTTCCTTTAGTATGGGACTAGAGTCCCAATTAGCCTTTCGCAGGATCTAGTTCAAAAGTCTGCGCATAGTAAAGCTTTTAAACTTGTTCATAAATAAAATACAATTGCAAAATTTCTCTTGGTTTATCTTCGAACTAAAAATGAGCACTGAAAAAACAATTTGAAAATTTCACAATTTGAAAATTACCATTAATTTCTGCAGTAGACTGGTTGCCAACCAAGGCTAAAGAACCCAATATTTCCTACTATTTAACCAATAACTGAAGGAAGAAGAGACGGATTAATGCATTTTCCAAGGGAATTTACGCGTAAGTGAATGCAATGAACTCAATTGGAATTCGAACTCATGTCTCCAATGTCTCATTCCAAGCCGATATCCAGAAATAACAGAAAAACAAACTTTATTAAGAGCTACAAGGGACAGGAAATTATGGCGAGGCTGAGGGGAGACGTCACATACAGAAGGAGTATAAGTTCCTGATGACTGAGCAATTCTTCTTCTTCTTCTTCTTCTTCTTCTTCTTCTTCTTCTTCTATGTTCCCTGTTCTTTCAGGACGTTGGCGATCATGGCTTTCCACGTCTTCCTATCCCTTGTGGCTCTTAGCACGCTTTCTCCTGTAACGTCTCTCAGCCCCTGTTGTCATCCAACTGCTCAGGCCCTTCAAATATGTTATCCGCTGCTTTCCTCTGTCTCTTTTCTCTCTATCTGGTCTGTCAGTATCAGGTTCCCCAAGCTCTTCTTCCTCATTGCATGTCCTGATGCTCACTATTAATTTTCTTTACGTTTCCATTCTTTCCAACACCTCATCATTGCTCACATGCTCGGTTTTCTTTTAAATAAATCAATACGTAAGGTTCTAATTCGAATGTACGTGTATTGGTATTTTGGTTCGATTATCAGCGAATCCCAGCGATCAAAATAAGGCACAACAATCAAAATAATATCAAAAGCTGCACAGACAATAGCATCAATTACAAAACTAAGAATCATTGAGAAAGACAAGAACACTTATAGAAAATCAAAGTTCAGACTTTTGTCTGCATTGCCTTTACCAATCTTTCTGTATAACTGTGACTCTTGGGTGTTAACAGAAACGTTACACCGAAGAATCCAAGCACTAGAACTGAGATACGAAAGAATCATCCTAGTAATGTCCTATGTAGACAGCATAACAGATGACGCAGTGTGAGGCAATATCAGAAAATAAATTGTCCTATCTCATAATTACCGTGAAGAAAAGAAAGTTGAAATGTTATGAAAATGTCATGTGATACAAACATATTCGCATTGACTACAGGATATTAGATTAAGGAAAAAATAAAGGAAGCGATGAAAAGAGGGGAAAATAGACTAGGAGACCATTCACACAGACAGAGGGAAAAATGAACTGACAACGTCCCCAAAAAAAGATATCATTCACACAGGCAGATGGGAGAACGAACTTACAATGGATTAAAATAGAGTTGAAAAATCATTCACACAGACAGAGAGGGAAATGATCTGACAACGTCCCAAATTTGATTAGGAGATCATTCACACAGACAGAGGGAAAAATGAACTGACAACGTCCCCAAAAAAAGATATCATTCACACAGGCAGATGGGAGAACGAACTTACAATGGATTAAAATAGAGTTGAAAAATCATTCACACAGACAGAGAGGGAAATGATCTGACAACGTCCCAAATTTGATTAGGAGATCATTCACACAGACAGAAAGAAAAATGAACTGACAACATCCCCCAAAAAAGATATCATTCACACAGGCAGATGGGAGAACGAACTTACAATGCCTCAAAATAGAGTAGAGAATTATTCACAAAGACAGAGAAGAAAATGATTTGACAACGTTTGAAAAATAGACTAGGAGATAATTCACACAGAAAGGGGGGAATGAACTGACAGGGTCTCAAAAAAAAAGACTACAATATCATTCACACAGGCAGATGGGAGAAGAAACTTAAAATGCATCAAATTAGAGTGGAGCATCATTCATATAGACAGAGGGGAAATGAACTGACAACGTCCCAAAATAAGACTACGATATCATTCACACGGGCAGATGGGAGAATGAACTTACGATGCATCAAAGGAGAGTAGAGAATCATTGACACAGACAGAGAAGAACATGATCTGACAACGGCCCAATGACAATGGCTAGGAGATCATTAACACAGACTGACGGAAAAAATGAACTGACAACATTCCAAATAGACTAGGCGATTATTCTTATTATGTCATGTATAGATTGCTTTTTTATATCAGGAATATATATTTTTTTTTTATAAGCGTTTCACCCCGAGCAAGGCATGTCACTGCCACTACTGTGCAGGGGGCTACGTAGAGTGGAGAAAGGCTGATTAAATATAGGAAATGACAGAGGGTGAGTGATAGGCGGGTAAGGATACCGAGAATGAGGGTTGGGTAGATGAGAGTGTTGTGAGAATAGTTGGGAGTTAGTGTGATAGGAGGTGTCTATTGACCCTACATTTAAACACCTGGAGATTGTAACTGTCGGGAAAGCAGACTTGTGGAAGGGAGTTCCACAGGCGGGAAGCGCGAGAAAAGAAGCTGTTGGAGTAGAATTTACGGTTACATCTTATTTGTTTAACTGTAAAAGGGTGGGACCTAGTTGCTAATCTAGTATCTCGTATAAATTCGTGCTTAGGCGGCACCAGTGATCTGAGCTCATCGGAGCAGAAGTCATGAAAGTACTTGTTGAAGAGGCATAGGGAAGCCACATTACGCCGGTGTGAGAGCGGCTGCAGCCGGTCTGCCAAGTCAGTATCATTTGACATTCGAATTTCATCCTTTAAAGTTCAGATGACTTGACAATGTATTTGCAATACTCTGCTCAAAAGGAACGACTTCTTTTTTTCTTTTACGGCTTATCATCCCTTTGGGGGTTATTTAAAGCTGGAACATATTTCAGATATTAGATGGTTGTTTATTGTACCCGATATTTCCAAGTGAAACCCCATCTAAAAACTGACCGCACTCGTTCTTTCTTAACTTCGCTCATCAGTCAAAAACCTGTGACTTTAGCATGGTTTAACCTTAGGTCACTTCTCTATAATATTATAAGTCAAAATTAATGCTGGTTCATGAAATTGGAATAATTTTGCTTTAATACTTATTGTCTCTCAATGACAGCTTTCCGTCTCAAAGAATTCACTAATAAATGTTCAAGTATTTATAAAATCTTTCAACAGTTAAAGTCATACATTATTTACATTAATCGGACTATTGTCCTCATCTTTGATGCCATTTGTACTACATTTGGGCCGAAACTTCGTACAAATGGCAACAAAGATTAGGACAATAGTCCGAATAATGTAAATAGTGTAAATATTACCTCATCTCAGAAATATAGACAAATAGTTAAGGTCATATGTTTAAATAAGCGAATTAAGTATTACGTCGTGAGTAGGTAGTTAGGTAGGAACAAACGTACTAACCCTATCCCAGGAAATTTAACAAATATTTTCTCCTGTGCAATTTTGACTTGATACTTCTTTTGTTTTTAGGGATTAATTTAAAACGCCAGATATGTTAGTAAAAACAAAATATAAAAGATATGTTATTCTAAATGTGGTTTTGATTATAATGTATACTCCTGTTCTTTCATAATTGCTAATGCCAGTGCATTTTTGCTGACTTGTGGATTTTTTGTAATTTTGGCAAAGTCTTATTTTAGTCTCACAAGACAGGTACTTTATGTCTTCAATACGCAAATATTTCAAAATATATTCAGCATTAATTAGAATAAAATATTATACATACTTATAAGTCATCGGCAGACAAATCTGTTTCGCTGTATCACAGCTCATCAGTACGGTTAGACATCCGATTGCTTTTACGCAAAATTGAAACCCAACTAATTTGGCGTCAGTCGGCGATTCTACCTCTGATCTATGGGCACTCGGTAGAAGGAGGGAGACTTTTAACGTATGATGTATCATACGCCAGTAGTCAGAGTGCTCTAATTCATTACTGAATGGGCGATGATATATATATATATTCAAAATAATAACTAAATAGACTCTGCAAGTATTTAAGTTTTAAATTTATACTAAGATAAACCTTAAGAAAAACCATTAACAAACAGAACCTAATTCCGTTACAATCCGGTGCACTAAGGCGTTGGATAAGAGGGGAGAAAAAAAAGAAATCCGCGGAATAAGGACAAGACATACGATACTCCGCAGTAAAGAAAAAAACCCAAACGGAACCAACCACAAAAAAAAAAAAGAAAAAGTGCTCGATACAAAGTACAAACGAAATGCAAAAGTAGAGCAAAGACACACAAAGAATCGTCAGGGCCGTAGTGTGAAACCGCGGTAGGTTTTGGCTAGTTTGAGATTCTTTGTGTATACATATATATATATATATATATATATATATATATATATATATATATATATATATATTCATGCACACACATATAACTGGAACGTCAATCGCCAAATTTTGACCAGATGACTTTCTTATTGTATTTCAAGTTAATAAAGCAACATAATCTCTAACCAAACTACGGTGGAAGTCTGTTTATGAATTTTAATTGTATTTGTTTTTGTTTTTAAAGTCTCCTGGGAAAAGTTTCCTCTTTTTAAAATGACTTTTCTTTATAAATAAAGTTTCGCATAGAAGCATTAGGTTTATTTACTTTTCCAGCTCTCACGTTCAGTGCCAATAGTTACAAACAATAAAAATTTAAGACAAAAACTAAAAGAATAACAAGAGTTTCAAACAATTCAAACCGTTATTTGAAGTTCTATGGCAATTATACAACTTCAGAATAATCTTCCTTGAATAGGATTAATATATAGATGTTCTATAACAAGAAATTCATTTTTTCTCAGTATATATAGATGTTCTATAACAAGAAATTCATTTTTTCTCAGTATATATAGATGTTCTATAACAAGAAATTCATTTTTTCTCAGTATATATAGATGTTCTATAACAAGAAATTCATTTTTTCTCAGTATATATAGATGTTCTATAACAAGAAATTCATTTTTTCTCAGTATATATAGATGTTCTATAACATGAAATTCATTTTTTCTCAGTATATATAGATGTCCTATAACAAGAAATTCATTTTTTCTCAGTATATATAGATGTCCTATAACAAGAAATTCATTTTTTCTCAGTATATATAGATGTTCTATAACAAGAAATTCATTTTTTCTCAGTATATATAGATGTTCTATAACAAGAAATTCATTTTTTCTCAGTATATATAGATGTTCTATAACAAGAAATTCATTTTTTCTCAGTATATATAGATGTTCTATAACAAGAAATTCATTTTTTCTCAGTATATATAGATGTTCTATAACAAGAAATTCATTTTTTCTCAGTATATATAGATGTTCTATAACAAGAAATTCATTTTTTCTCAGTATATATAGATGTCCTATAACAAGAAATTCATTTTTTCTCAGTACATACAATATGCCTCCCTATCTATAAAGAGTGTCTTGGTCATACGGATTATTCAACACCTCAGAAGTACAAAAACAATCAATTATGTTAACGATCTGAATGTAAAAAGAAACAGAATTTTAATAAAGAATTTTATTATACTGATTTTCCCAATATAGAAACTGCTATTCTTTTGTGATAACACTTCCTTAACGTTTTTCAAAATTACTGAAATTTTAAATACAATTGAAACCCATTTACTAGAGAAGAGCCAAATTTTTACCAAACGACTTTCTTATATTCTCAGTTAATAAAGCAACGTCCTTTCTAATTACAGTGGCGGCTGTTTATGAATTTTCGTCGTTTTATGTTTTTCAAGTCTACTGGAAAATATTTCCTCTTTTTAAAAATGACTTTTCTTTGTACATGTATATTTGTGTCTGTCTGCAGGCTTCAGACAAAAGATATGTCGCTTACTTTGAAGCTGCTATTGAAAGTGTAAAAATCACAATTACGGGACTGCATTCCCTCGACAATTCTATATCCGGTGAGTTTCCAAAGAGTCTTTTTTCAAATATAGAAAATGTGATAATAGCCAATTAATAACTGCTGTTTTTTAACTTTTGGTAGAATTCAAAATTACTTAAATTTCAGCCGTTCGTTCTTGAAAGAAACTTCATGCGGCGTAGCCAAAGCTTTCGACTCACATGAGTCATCATCAGGGGATAGTATGAAAAGACTAGATCCTTTACAGAGACTCATACATTGACACACATATGAAAAGAACTGTTTAGGTGTTCATCAGAGATTCTGCATGTTTTAAGAAGTAGAATGCATCCGTATATTTTTTAAAGTTTCTTTATTTGGATATAACAACATAGATTTTAACCAGTTTAGTAAAAACAAAATATAAAAAACTAGCAGTATAGCCCGACATTGCTCGGGTGTAATGAAAGCTTTAAAACTAATCCATGGTCATGGAGCTCAGACTCAGTTTAAAGAATATTTGTGTGAAGTTTGGTGAGAATCGGATAAAAATTGTGGATTTGTATAAAGGACATACAGACAGATAAACAGACACAAACACACAAAAATCTTGCCTTTTATATATATATATATATATATATATATATATATATATATATATATATATATATTATCGATTTTCTGCACTATTGTAAGAACTGCAACCTTGAAACTTCTGAATATCGTTTCTTATGTCTTTGTCTATGAGTGTATCAAATTTGAATCGGACCACTCCTTCTATAAGCCGATTTTTTCGATTATCAATTTTCGATATTTATCGGAGGTACCTCGACACAAAACCTAGCTAAGAACACTCGCAGACGCTTATAGTACAACTGTGTAAATTTTCAAGAAAATCGGTTCAGCCGTTTCGGAGTCTATAGGTAACGGATACACACACACAGACACATACACACACACACACAGAGACAAAGTTTTATTTATAAATAAGTTTAGATATGTTATTCTAAATGTGGTTTTGAATATAATGTATACTTCTGTTCATTCATAATTGCTAATGTCAGCATATTTTTCTGACTTATGGATTTTTGTAATTTTAGCAAAGTAGCCATATATGTGAAACGATATCTATTCGTTAGAAAAATATTATTAAATTTAATAGACCCAAATTTTTTATTACTTTTATAACGCTTAAAACAACTGCTGACCAAATATACCGAATTTAAATACAAATATGTATCTCGTCGTATAATATATATGTTAATAGTGACATATGCAAATGTATATGAAAATATATACTCACATATATGCATAGTATATAATTATATATCCATGCACATCTATATAAATATAAATACAAAGTCAATTGCCATCTTTTGTCTTCCTGAATCCTGTTCTTTTATTGTCCTTCCTCGTTCTTTTTCATTCGCAATAACCCCTTGTGTCTTAGTCGACATTGGAGTGAAATGTTTAAAAACATTGCTAAATTGATTATATATTTTCATGTGATAAATAATTTTACCTGAAGAATTATTTGAAAAGGAAAGTAAATTTGAAAGAATAATGAAAGCGATATATAACTTTTTTTTAACAAGAACGATTATGGTGAGGAGGAAAACTATAACAAAGTGGAAAAAGTTTTCGTGTGACGCGTTTCGTTCTTTAGGATTTCATGGGACTAAAGTGATGTTTACGATAATGCAGCTAAACATGCGCACGAATGAAAGAAAATACCGAGAATTTTTCATTTAATTTATTTATTTTATTTATTTATTTATTTAATTATTTTATTTATTTATTTATTTTATTTTATTTTTTAGAGGAGCTTTCAAGTATAAGATTGAAAATACTCTTGAGGTCTTCAAATACCGCAAGTATATATCGCAAATATACATCGACAAAACAGGCACCTAAAATATTTTAAAATAGAAAAGTTGATCTTATTGGCAAATCCAATGAATCAAAATCTTTATTCTACCCCTCAACTCTATCGCAAATTCAATTGATAGGAATTTATCTAACGAAAACATAAACGTTGTTACAAATACTTCTAAAACAGTAAAAGACTTCATTATTACAAAACAAAAATTAAGCTAAAACTTGAAAGATAAATTTACTCTATAACCTGTAATAAATGTCACAAGGTATAAATAAGACAAACCTCAATGAATTTAATTAAAATGAATTTAATTAAAAGATAACAACACGCTAAATGTATTAGTTGTTCACCGTAATCCGATTGATTACAATTTTGATTTTTTTAAAAAATGCTATTCTAATTAAACGAGAAAGCAATTTACTCAAAAGTAAATAAGTATATAGAAAGTGCTTTAATCGCGAGATCATCCACAATTAATTTCCATCTAGGTTCTTACATTTCACCTTTCTTGGAAGATCTAATATCTCAATGTGGGATATTTAATAGCAAAAGTGATGGAAGCAGGAACAGAACGAAAAAGAAACTGAACGAAATCAGCTAATCTATCTACTCAAAACATATATTCAGAACAAAAAAACATTTAAAATTTCTCAGCATCCCTTTTCGTTTGTGCGCATGCGTAATCGCATCACCGTAAACATAATACGTCTGAAGTCCTAAAGAATGAAACACGTCAGACAAATACTTTTTTCTATTTTGTCATAGTTCCCCACCTCCAAAAATAAAAGAATAAGTGAAATGCAAAAATGAAATGCGTCTGGTTTCTGTATAATCTGACATATTTTATGAGGCGAAATAATTTTTTTTTTACTAATTTATGAATTATTTTTACTAATTTATGAATTATTTATATAATAGAATAAATAAAACATGTGATTGTCTATTTAGAACTATGTTTTATTTGTAATATTTACAATAACTTATTTGGTGATGTGAAACATCATTAGGCAAGATCGCTGCAAATAAATATAAACATAATAATATTGTCGACGCTACTTATTTTTAATTTCACTCATATGGAGATTCATGCCATGATTCATCTTCTTCTATGTGCATTGTTCTTTCAGGACGTAAGCGATCATGACTTTCCACATCTCCCTATCCCTATCCCTGGTGGCTCTTAGCTCGCTTTCTCCTGCTACACCATGCAACCCTCGTTCCGTCATCCACCTGATCAGGCCCTTCAAATATGTAATCCGCTGCTTTCCCCTGTCTCTTTTTCCCTCTGTTAGTAACAGGTTCTCCAATCCCTCCTTCCTCATTGCATGTCCCAGGAACTTTAGCTGTCTCTTCCTGATGCTCAGTATTAATTTTCTTTTCGTTTCCATCCTTTCCAAAACCTTCATCATTGCTCAGATGCTCGATCCATGATATCCGCTGCATCCTTCTGTAGAACCACATTTCAATTGCTTCAAGTTTTTTCCTTTATCTACGATGATATTGTCCAACATTCGCTGCCATATTGAAGAACTGACATCACAGAGCAATCTAGTCCTCTTCTCTTAGTTTTTAGCGAAATTTTCCTTTTTCTTAATACTTTACTCAACTTCAGGAATGCTTCCTTCGCCATGCCAATTCGCCTTCGGATTCATAACAATCTTAAAGACATTTGCAGATGACACAGTTTTGGTAGCGGACACAGAAAGGAAATTGCTAGAACTCCTACAGAAGTTAATTAAGAAAAGCGGAAAGAAAGGACTATCCCTCAATTTTAAGAAAACCGGATATATGGCTGTTAGCGAAAAGATCACAAAATGCAAATTACAAATTGGAGATACCATAATCAATCAAATACGAAAACTTGACTATCTAGGATGTGTTTTAAGAGAGGACGGAAAACGCAATACCAAAATCAAATGCGCATTGGGGTAACGAAAGACGTCTTCCAAAAGCTAAGCAAAAAATTTCGTTATAAATAAAGATAAAGTACTGAAATCTTATATAATATCGGCCTTCATGTATGGCATTGAATATTGAATAATGGCCTCTATGATGAAGAAGAAACTTGAAGAAACAAAAATGTGGCTCTACCGATGGATACTGAGGATACGATGAACTGGACATTTGAGTAACGTCAAGGCTTTAGAGAAAATGGAAAAAAACGTACATTAATAATATCAGAAAGAGAAAAATGAAATTTCTAGGTTTCTATGATATGCAATGAGGAAAGGGGGCTTGGAAAATCTTACACTTACAGGACATATTGAAGGCAAGGGGGATAGAGGAAAGAAATGCATAAACAACCTAACAGTCTTGTTGGCAGAACATAGTGTGTGACACTGGTTATGGGAATTGGGTAATCCTTTTTCTTTGTCTACACGTACACTTGTTGTCATTGTAGAATAACAATAGAATAACAACAATTACCGGCGAAATGTGGTTCTACAGAAGGATGCTGCGGATATCATGGACCGAGCATGTGTGCAATGCTGAGGTGTTGGAAAAAATGGAAATTCATATTGAGCATCAGGAAGAGACAACTGAAGTTCCTGGGACATGCAATGAGGAAAGAGGTCTTGGAGAACCTGATAATAAAAGGCCACATAGAGGAAAAAAGAGACAGAGGAAAGCAGTGGGTAACATATTTGAAGGGCCTGAGCAAATGGATGAGAGAACGGGGCCTGCGAGATGTTACAGGAGAAAGCGTGCTAAGAGCCACCATGAATAGGGAAACGTAGAAGGTCATGATCGCCTACATCCTGAAAGAACAAGGCATATAGAAGAGGAAGAAAAAACTCCGTAATGCTAAGCATATAAACCGTAAAGTGGAACAATCTTCAAAATATACACGTCACCTAACGAACTATTGATTTGGTCCAAGAAATATTTCCCAGGTAATTTGCTTTAATAATAACCGAAATTTATTCAACAGCTTCTGGTTCAATATTTTTCATCATTTCTTTGAAATTCAGAAGGGAGTTAGAATTGCAATTTGATGAGACCGCATGCTCAAAACAATTAGTAAAGCGATTTTAATTTGCCATTAAGCTTTTCATTTGCTGGGGTGATTTGCGTAGAAGAAATGTTCTCTTGTGTAATTGTTCACATGAAAGATCAATTGCCTTGCTGAATATCTTGTCAATTCGATGAGGTTTGAAAACAGTAACGGTTTTGAACGAAGAGTGTGGCGACCTAATAATTTTTATTCTTATTTCATGATTTTAAGGGGGGTCGTTGTAATAGTTAATAAACACGAAATGGTAAACCTATCTGGAATTCATACTGAGACTGTTTATGTTCACTTCATGTTAATAGTCTTTGAAAAGGCAGGTATCCAATTCTCCCTACAGTCTGTCATGCGCCTAGATATCTTTATAAAAAAAAAAAGAATTACTATCATTATGACAGCTGGCTTTCGTTTAGATTCGGAAAGTAGGACACTTTCCGAATCCAAACGAAAGTAGAATAAAAAATATTGTAAAATTTTACGATCAGCCTACTGACAACATTTATTTAACATCTAAACACTTCATACATGATAACCGATAAAACGGCTTAACTTTAAGAAAAAAGTGTGCGAGAAGGCGAGAACGTTTTGTTTAAAATGTAGATTTATTACGGTTATTATTATTAATATTACTTGCTTTTTGTATGATATATTAAGTGCTTATAACGGAAATTGTGTAGCTACACGTGTTTCGAGTCTAAAGTTGATTTTGTTCAGGAAAATAAACTTTTGACTTTGCATATCGTGATCCGTTTCTTTTTCTGATGGCAAAAATATCGTGTATGTATAGATAAGTGATAAGCAGGTCAGAAAGTTCATATGCGTGCAAGTTTATGTTTGCTTTTTTTTTGTTTTGTTTTGTTTTTTGTTTTGTTTTTTGGGGGGTTTTTTTCTCACACTCGCACGTTATATCTCTTCAGTTTTGGAAGACAGTCACATTTCGTTGGCTAGAATCTTTTTACATTAACTTGAGAAATTTGATTTTGTCTTTATACTTCAAAATTGTTTTCAGCGATTTTGATTCAATTCTATTTTACTGGTCATCTAGTAATTTTGTTTTGGAATACTATTTTTTGCAAAGGTTAGCTAATTTTTTTAGCGCGTTTGAATTTAGTGTGTCTGTGTGTGTTTTTTATGTTGTTTTGTTGAGGGAAAGCTTGTATTTTTTATAAATATTTTTTCCTACATCATCTTCCTGTATTTTGGTAAAAATTACCTCCACTACATTCGTGTAAACGTTGGGAAACGTACAATATCCTGTTATTGGATAGTTTAGTGCTACTTCTGTACAGGGCTATTCTTTTATTCAGGCCTTGCATCAACCCCACGTATATTTTTGCTCATTCATCGTAATTTAGATCATAAGTCACGTTTTTAGAATTGTAGTTTAGATTTGTTTTTATTTCGAATGTAGCCGATCATGGCCTTCCACGTCTCCTTATCCTTGGTGGCTCGTAATATACATTCTCCTTTTACCCTACCCAGACCCCGCTTTGCCATCTACCTGCCCAGGCCCTTTAAATACGTTATCCGCTGCTTACTGCTATCTCTCTTTCCCTCTATCTGACTTGTGAGTATCAGATTCTTCAAGCTCTCCTTCCTCATTACATGTCCCAGGAACTTTAGTTGTCTTTTCCTGATGCTCAGTATTTATTTCCTTTTTGTTTTCATCCTTTCCAAACCTTCTCATTGCACACATGCATGATTCATGACATCCGCAGAATCCTTCTGTAGAACCACATTTCCGTTGCTTCAAGTTTTTCCTTCATCTTTGATGATATTGTCCAGCATTCGCTGGGAATTTTAAATTTAGAATTTTTTTAGGCATATAATGTAACCAATTTATTTTAAGTTCTTTTTTGTGTGTGTTTCCATCAACTTCGTTATTAAATAACCCAAATTGTGATAACAGAGGATCTGTCAAGAATGGTGAAACGTAGTACGAATCTGGACGCAAATTTATCTGTATATACAAAGGGCAATATGTTTGTGTGTGTCTGTCTATCTGTCAGACGGTCTGTATGTCCTTTATACAAATTCACAAGTCGATATCCCGATATCCAATCAGGTCTGATCAAGATCAGGTTTTCAGCTATTTTATCGTGGTTCTTGCTGCAGAATTTGCTTTAACTCGGTAAAATTATAGATTTTAGTCTCAAATATTAGCAGATCTTCTCAGACGACTCATTTTCCCTGATATCGGCAATCGATACCACCGATATTCTATCAAATCTGATCAAAAACCGATATTCAGCCATCAATATGGCTCATTTTCTACAATTTTACTCCCGATGGGTACGATGAGTTTTCGCTCTAAGTAGGTATAATTGTAGTTCTTACTCAGCCATCATACTCAGAGGACTTATTTAGCCTTCAAAATTCAGTTTGCGACGGAAAAGTTATTTGACATCGATACCAGAAATCAAAATTTGACTTACATCCATTCATTTTTCTTTCAATCTACGGTTTCGCTTTGACTGGAAACAAATATTGCTTTTTAGTCTTGCGTACCAACGTCCAAAGAGTCTGAGCTCCAGGACCATGGATTAATTTTTAAATTTTCATTACACCCGAGCAACGCCAGGCTATACTGCTAGTTGTAGATAACTAGCGATTAAATTTGATGCTAAGTTTAGATAAATTCTTTTCAATTGCAGTTTTGATAAAGTTGGTGGGTAGAACAATATATTTTTTGTTTCGTTGCGTTTGTCAGGAGGGACAGCTTTAATGATCCTTTTGTTTCATATTAAATATAAAATAGAATATTGGATGGTCTTGGAAGTATTTTAAATATATTTCTCCACTTCTTGTTAAACATTAAGGTCAGCAGGTACCCGAATGCTTTTAAGTATAATCCAATGATTATTCTGAATTTTATTTTGTTATGATGGAAACAGAAACTTTTAGGTCATTTTTATTAGTTGATTTTTATTAGTATTTTACAACATTCGCCGCATTTTTTATCCAATTTTTTTATTTTATTTATATATATATATATACATTCTCGAATCGGTAAAAATACATCATGGCTGTTCTTTATTTCCAACAAATTCGTAGTAAAAGGACGCAAATCAAGCCAAAATAAACACAAAAGATTCAGAATTTCAAATCTAGTTCTCAACATAGTCTCCTTTTTTCACATCTATAGTATTTCATCTTTGAGGGTATGTATAACTGCCTCATAGTAGTTGCATGGCTATTTTCTAAGTCATGTACGAGTTTCTTCTTTCACCCCATAGTCAGAGTAGAACCGCTGTCATTCGGGTACCTTTACTTAGCAGTCTCCCTCTGCTACTTCGTGAATTCTGTCAACATTCTAGGTAGCTACTTGTTCAAAGCATTTGAGTATTGTACTAAACTGTAAACACTAACATGATTCACATGTAGGCTTTCACAGAGTTTTGCAATCGTAATTTTTCTGTCAACAATAATGAGAGTTTGGTCATATTCGCCTTAACAGCGACAACAGGTCTGTCACTGCTTGTCTTTGTCAAAAAGGTCAATTTCTCCTTTCTCTCTACTGCACTGATGAAAGCTCTTTGCATTCTACGTGTGTTCAATGGAGTAGTAGGAAGAGTTAATGTAAATCTTTTCCTTTAGAATTCAAGAAAAATTATGGTTTACAGCTAAAAAAAATAGCAATTCTCACTAATACTTTTATATATACAGGAATCCCTCCATTAGTACGGCTTATGTATGCATTAGATACGGACTAATCGAAAACGCATTAATCGAATATTATAACTTATAGGAAATTGTGTATTTTGTACCTCAAATTTTATTCTCATTCTCAATTAATTTCTAATTTGCATACTTTTTAAATAAAGTATAGAAGAAAAATTATATGATAATACAATAAGAATGTTATGAATTGATGTGTAGCTATAGGGAGCCGGTTAAAGTTTATTTAATTCGGCCTTGTGTCAGACTTAACCGAACTCCCTAAAGTTTACAAGTTTTATGCAGAATTATCATCATCAGAATTATCGGAAGGTTTTCACCGTTATCAGAAGGTTGTTTGTCGGCAGGATGGAATATGTGGAATTGTGTAGAATAATGTAAGAATAGAATATACATTTTATATGTTAAAATAGAAATTTATTAAAAGGAGGAATAACACGAGTTGTAGACGTTATGTGCAATTAGAGAGTTTAAGGTATCAAGAGTTGTAGAAAATGTTCGTGGTAGTAATGTAAGTATTTAAAATGTCCGCAGAAGTTTAGAGTTAATGGTTGTATAGTAGCAGAATGTAAAGTCTTTATTCCTTCCTCTTTTCGGTAGGTCGCGACAGGTTGAGAGAGAGAGGGGGCAAAACAAATAAAGAAGTTGTACTTAACGTGTTCATTTGTTCTCGGTGTGGAGTGAAAAAGAAGAAAAGAGAATTGGAAGAAGAGGTCGAATGAAACTGTGACATGCCCTGCGTTCGGGTCTGCTTTCTTTCGTTACATTGCCACGAGGTCCCAGCTAACCACTCCCATGTCGACTGACCTTTGACAATTTAGCGTCGTAGTTTAAATAGTTAATCTTCTCATGATGCCGGCTCCAGCGGGGCTTTTCACATATAGACGAGAAAATACGTCATTTATGAATTTGCTGTTTTTAATCCAGTCAGGATTCAGAATTTGCTTTTCGCACTGACTTATGAATTTTTCTTAGTTAGATTTTCCACAGTGCTTTCTTTTAATGTCTTATCCCTACAGATGTTTATTAATCTGTTCCTTTTTTTTTTTATGAAAACCTTGTTTAGACTGGTCTGCCGCATAGTATTCTTTTGTTTGTAAATAGCGGTACTGAGAGATTCCAAACATCATGTTCATTTAACCTGAAAGTTTTATTTATAATCTTTCCATAGTAAATGCATGCATAATTTGTTTCGATAATTTTAATAAATTTAATAATAAATGTATGTGTTTAATTAAATCGTCTATGTTTTTAAGAAAAAATAAATTTCCTTTAAAAATATTCAAAATAAACATGAAAAATTATTCAACAATTTAATAGAAACAAATATATAAATATCTATTTTTATTATAGCTTATATTATAAATATTAACTATTTATATCTGTCCATTTTTTAAACATTACTGTAATTACTTAATGTAATATTTGGCAAACAAAACAGTCAGCCATTTGCCTTTTTTTTTAAATTTTAGAAAAACTTTAATTAATCAGTATCTATAAAACATCAGTGTTTTACAGCATAATCGAGTATTATGTATGCACTAGTTGAATTTTGGGATATAAAAATTTTAGCTCGCAAATCGAAAACGCAATAATCAAATGGGCATTAATCGAGATATTCCTATATACAGGGTGACAATAAAGTCACCTAAAATCAAATACATTTACTTACAATAACAATTAAGACAGGGGCTATTAATCAACAATTATTATTCAAATTGTTGTAGCCAAAAACAGTAAAATACTATGGTAAAGAACAGAAAATTAATTAGAGATACTGTTCGGGGATGTGCGTTGTGGCACAGTGGATATCGGCTCGGAACGGGGAGCCGAGTTCGAATTCCAATTGAATCCATTGTATTCACTTACGCGCAAATATCCTTGGGAAAGGTATTAATCCGTCTTTTCCTTCCATTTATGGGTTAAATAGCAGGACAGATTGGGTTCTATAGCCTTGGTCGGCAACCAGTCTACCGCAGAAAGCAATGGCAACCTACTGCAGAATAATCTTCTGCCCAGTCATTCATGTCTCTTTCGAGACATGATCGCCCAAGCGTGTATCACGTATGGCACTTAACTGACTGACTGACTGTTCGTGCTGCAATATACATATATTTCTAGTGATAAAATATGTCATATACAGCAGTCTATTGGCTTTATTGCCACACTATATATATATATATATATATATATATATATAACGTGAAAAGCTAGACGTCAATGTCAAGAGAGTGCATTGATCGCAAGGTTATACAAAGTAAATTTGCATCTTGGATCTTCCAACATTTCACTTCAGGTCCTCTAATATTACAGTGTGGAATACCTACTAAGATGGAAAGAAAAAGAAAAAGAGTCTGGATAAATTCAACTAGACATAAAATGAATATAAAAATTCTAAAATTACCTGCACCCCTCATTCGTGCGCATGTGTAGTCGTGCCAACAGAACAAATTTCGAACAAATCCTGGAGGTTGAAACGTGTCACAAGTAAACTTTTCCCTTATGTCATTTGGCCATATATATATATAGATAGATAGATAGATAGATAGATAGATAGATAGATAGATAGATATTGTAATGGTTGTTACAATGCTTTATTTTCCTGTTTCTATTTTTGCTTTTTGAGCTCTTGAATTTTTTTCACAATGTTAATTTTGGATGATTGATATCCGCTTTCTTTAAGGATTCTGTCGTAAATTACCTTGTATTTATCAGATATTTCTTTATTGGAGGAGTGTGTGTTAATGCGGCCTTCCACTGATGATGGAATATACTTGATAATGGATGGTGGGTGATGAGAATTGGGAAACCACTGTAACAACCATTACAACATAAAGCTCTACGTTGTATCGAGTACTCTTTATAAAAGTAAATGCATTAGCAGTGGGTTTAAAACCTACGTGTTCCATAATTTTCTTACAATATATATATATAATACTCATAATACTCATCTACTAAATACTCGACCCTAGCCCTTCCCCCACCTCGTATATCCTTCCCTTTCTTTCCACCCTTGAAACTGTCAACACACCTGCATTCTCATTTTTCTATTACTCTTTTCTAATTGGTTTGTACTCCTCTTCTCTCCCTTCTAATTAATTTTCTTTTATGTAACCCCCCCCCCCGCACATCAGTGGCATCTCCGCCTTGCTCATGGTGAGATGATTAAAAAAAAAACTATATATATATATATGTGTGTGTGTGTGTGTGTGTGTGTGTGTGTTAAAATCAAAAAAATTTCGCTCCTTCTGCATTCCAGTCTTCTTTAGTTGTCTGTAGAACCGGGTAACCTTCAGGGAATTTCGTACTGAACTCTTTATTTTATATATATTGTTCTCAACAATCATTGTTCAGGGTGAAGATTTTGCAGCGGCTAGAATGCAATTTTATTATCTGATATTCATTTCATCTACTTCAGGTCTGAACATTTTATTTATAGATTAAATATAAGTATGTAACTGGTTTAGCATATTTGGGAGTTTTGAATTGCAGCAGATTTGTTAAACAATTATTGAAAGCGTATTTAACAATACGTCATATTATGTGTACCTTTCATACTGAACATTCCAAAGGCACCACCAGATGTAGTTTCACCCAAATTGTTACAAAACCAAAGCATCTGCATGAAAACTAGAGTCATGTCTTTAAATAGCCACGTCAAATCGAGACTTTTATATGAATGCCATGCATAGTACCAAACTTGTTCAGAAATATTTAACTCCTAGTTGTATACAACTGGTTTCTAAGGTCAATAGTGAAAAGAAGCTTTCAACGAATGAAGCCCGATGATCTTAGCAATGATCATCTTTCTTTGAACATTGTGGACTGGATCACAAAAATTCTACCAAATAAACTACATTAATTGAGGATTACCAACAGCAGCAACAACTCAAATAGATATCACACGTTACTCGGAGAGAAAATAATAAAATAATCAAGATGTTAGCAATTCTTCTCTATTTCAAATGAAAGGTTAGGAAAGAAACCGCCATCAATGCTGAAAAGAGCGATTATAGCGATTAGATTTAAAAAATCTTTTTTCTGAGTAATTATTTCAATGAATGCTAAATGTTTCCTTGTAGGGAAACGGCTGTTATTGACAATGTCATGTCAAGACTATATATATATCCAACAGTTTCACATAAGTTGGTGTGGATGGCGTCTTAACATTTCATCATAAGAGATAAGGAAATTAAACAAAGAATAGACTATGTTAAGTGTCGTTTTACCCAACACCGCTAAAAGTCAAAGCATTAAACTAAAAGGTTGTCAAGTTCTTAAATAGCCCCGTCAGATCGAGAGTTTAATATGGATGTCATGTATGGTGCACAACCCATTCAGAGATGTTTAAACTGTCAGCTGTATACAACTGCTTTTCTCAGATCAATGTTTAAATTATAACAGTGTAAATTTTCAAGAAAATCGGTTCAGCCGTTTCGGAGTCTATAGGTAACGGACACACAGACACACACACACATACACACACAAAGACAAAGTTCCATTTATAAATAAGTTTAGATACATCTTTTTACTTTTCTTCTTCTGTTGTTTTTTCAATAATATATCTTTTTTACTTTTCTTCTGTTGCCTTTTTAATAAAACTTCCTTTTTATCTTTCTTCTGGTTTTTAATAATACATCTTTTTACTTTTCTTCTTCTGTTGATTTTTTTAATAATATATATTTTTACTTTTTTTTGTTGCTTTTTTAATAAAACATCTTTTTACTTTTCTTCTGTTTTTTAATAATACATCTTTTTACTTTTCTTTTTCTGTGTTTTAATATTTAATAATACATCTTTTTACTTTTCTTCTTTTGTTGCTTTTTTAATAATACATCTTTTAACTTTTCTTCTGCTTTTTAATAATACGTCTTTTTACTTTTCTTCTTCTGTATTTTAATATTTAACAATACATCTTTTTACTTTTCTTTTTTTGTTGCTTTTTTAATAATACATCTTTTTACTTTTCTTCTATTTTGTTTAATAATACATCTTTTTACTTTTCTTCTTCTGTTACTTTTTTTAATAACACATCTTTTTACTTTTCTTCTTCTGTTGCTTTTTCAATAATATATATTTTTACTTTTTTTCTGTTGCTTTTTTAATAAAACATCTTTTTACTTTTCTTGTTTTTTAATAATACATCTTTTTACTTTTCTTCTTCTGTATTTTAATATTTAATAATACATCTTTTTACTTTTCTTCTTTTGTTGCTTTTTTAATAATACATCTTTTTACTTTTCTTCTGTTCCTTTTTTAAATAATACACGAAACGTTTAAAACGTATACTGTCGTATTCTGCTGCAGATCGATATGTGCATATGTTGCAGATGCATAAACTGATGTTACTCTATTTATGATTTTCATAGCAAATATTCTGACGAGCTACATTCATTATTTCCACCAGTTCCGACCTTCATAGCTAAAGCCCGCAATGTCACGTACAGTGGAATGAAACATCCTCATTCTCTTCATATTCTATTAGTAATAAGGAAGCCCCTTTCAGACGGTGTCTCCCCAAGATCAGTTACTTTGTTTAATAAACTACATAGAGAGTATATTTTTATAATCGTATCACCCCAAGCAAGGCAGTCGACTGCCACTGGTGCGCAGGGGGTTACATAGGAGGAAAGTTATGAGAAAGAGTGACAGGGCCTGTCAGGAATTGGGTAAGGGAAGGGTTAAGATACTGAGAGTGGAGTGGATGGAGAAAGGAGCATGAGATAGAGGATGCAAGTTTGCAAGACAGGAGATGACTATTGACTTTACACTTAAACTCCTGGAGATTGTAGCTACAGGAGAAGCAAATAAATGAAAGGGAATTCTACAGGCGGGAAGTGCGAGAAAAGAAGCTGCTGGAGTAGAATTTATGTTTACATTTTATTTGTTTCACAGTAAAAGGGTGGGACCTAGTTGCTAATCTTGTGATTCAAGCAAATTCATGCACAGGGGGAACCAGAGAGCTAAGTTCATCGGAGTAGGAGCCGTGAAAGTATTTGTAGAAGAGACACAGAGAAGCTACATTGCGACGGTGAGCTGCTAGGTCGGAATCGATCGCATTAAAGATTCTCCGTTGGATTTTGTCAAGGATCCCTAGGTAGATAGCAGGGGCACCCGAACAGATATGGCAGAAATATTCAATGCAAGGGTGGATGGTAGATTTATATATGAGCAGGATGGTTTCAGACGGGAAAAACTTCCTAGTTCTAAACAGAGAACCGACCTTCTTAGCAGCGGATTTAGCTATGAATTCGATATAGTCGTTCCACTTGAGGTCTGTTGTGAGAGTTAACCCGAGGAGGCGTAGTTTTGCTCTCAGTGAGACTAAACTGATCCATGCTGATGGGAGGTAGGAGCGATTGCCTGTAATGGTTAACAGATAACAGCTTCGTTTTGGGGGTATTAAAATTCACAAACCATTTTTTATCCCAGTCCACAACGGAGTGGAGGTCTTTTTCAAGCTCAGCAGCAAGGTTTGCTTTGTCAGCCTCGGCAGACTTTTGATCGAGGCGAGAGTAAACCGTAGTGTCGTCAGTGTATATGCCTATTTGTGATTTTATGACATCCGTGATCAATACAATCTTAACCCCTTCAACCGCTATATTTACTCCATATCCTCATAATATTCACTTCTTAACTACTTTTCTTTCTTTTTTTTAATCATATCACCTCGAGCAAGGCGGTAACGCCACTGATGCGCAGGGGGCTACGTAGGAGTGAAAAGATTGAAAAAGAGAAAGCCGGATACCACATCCTAAACAGGAAACAAGGGATGAGCCTCTTCACCTGTTCAATAGACGTGGGTGGAGTGTGAACCGGGCGATAATTTAGTCTATCTACTCCAATTGAAAATAAATAAATAAATAAAAGAGTGAAAAGAATGGAAAAGAGAAAGCCGGAAACCACATCCTAAGCAGGGAACAAAGGATGAGCCTCTTCACCTGTCCAATAGTCGTGGGTGGAGTGTGAACCGGGCGATAGTCAAGTCTATCTACTCCAATTGAAGAAAAGAAAAAATAAAATAAATAAAAGAGTGAAAAGATTGGAAAAGAGAAAGCCAGAAACCACATCCTAAACAGGGAACAAGGGATGAGCCTCTTCACCTGTTCAATAGACGTGGGTGGAGTGTGAACCGGGCTATAATTTAGTCTATCTACTCCAATCTTATATTCATACAATAACCTGATTCGGTAATCTCACTATATTGAGTGGCTCTTAGTCTTTGTATTGTGTAAGTAATTAGTAAACACAAAGGTGTAAACGTTGTAAAACTGTGATTAAAGAACAAGATACATCTTATACAAATTATGACGCTTTGAGAAAACAGCTTGTCACGTCACCAGCCACGAAAGAATAGGTTTTATTTCTGACACACTGTGCAGATGGAATGAAAAATGTGTCTCTATAAGTCTAATTCTGTATATTCAGAATTGAGTGACTTCACTGCTGCACGAATAGAGGCTTCAAAAACTGTCATAATTTTTCTATAACCAATGTCTATACCTATACATTATAGCTTTCATTCTTGTTCCTTTTTAGTGGCGATAACCAAATTATTTTTCTAGCTTGCAGATTGTAGCTAAATTCACTAAGTAATGCATTGTAGGATGTGCGTTGTGGAGCAGGGGATATCGACTCGGAACTAGAAATCGGGGAGCTGAGTTCGAATTCCGGTTGAATTCCTTGCATTCACTTACGCACAAATACCCTTGGAAAAGGTATTAATCCGTCTCTTTCCTCCAGTTATGGGTTAAATAACAGAACAGATTAACACACACACACAGAGATGATAATGGAAATGTTAATATTAGCCGTTTTCTTATAAGGAAGCATGTGGCATCCATTGACTGAGAAGCTAGTGCTACTGCCGATTGTAATTTAGATAGATAGATTGATAGATAGATAGATTGTGGACACAGAGATCAACATTACATGGTTACTGTCAGTTTTCACCCTTCAATGTAACTACAGACAATCCCATTTTTCAATGCCCTTACGTTAACATTTCAAAAATACGACCACAAGCCGTTTGTAAATTCCCCTTCTTTCTTACTCTCTTTCCCCCTTGTTCACAAACACACACTCGCCCGTATATATATATTGGCTGGCAACCAGTCTACCGCAGAAAGTAATGTCAACCTACTGCGGGATAATCTACTGCCCAGTCACCGTGTGTCACATATGGCACTTCACTGACTGAATGTATTGTAGCTAAATTTACTAAATAATGTATTAGAAAATACATCACTTAGACTTAAGCGATAAAGACGGAACGTAACTTTAACCACTGAAATATAAGTTCCCAGTTTAAGGTTACATGATCAAAATGCTTCAGAATAAATAATTTATTGCATTAGATATCATTTAATTCCACATTTCAATTGTCTTGAAATCGAAGCATATTTCAATATTCTTTCATGTGATTATATTTGCCATGGTGGCATTAAGCATTGCAACGGATAGAACTCTTCATACAACTACATATACTTCCTCTCACAAGAGGAGAGCAGATCAAGGGCTCAGAGAGTGAGAAATCAGAAGATCAGCATAGCATAACACAGAGATCGATAGGCAGGGTCTACGATAATATTATTTTGCTGAGTGTATCTCAGAATGGCGCAATCCCATAATAATAATTTCCTATAGCTTATGGCTAAAGCATAACTTTGCAGATTATTTAAAGACTGAAAATATTTTTAACTACTAAGAAATTTTTGTTAAAGATAATAATGATTTAGTGATACAAATCTTATTATTTAACCCATAGCTGGGTGAAGAAGAAGTAGATTTATACCTTTCCCAATGGTATTTGCGTGAATACAACGATCACAGCTGGAATTTGAACTCGAGTCTCCGGTTAACAATTCTGAGTCATTATCCATTACACCACTCGAACAGCCAAGTTTACAGCAGTTGTTATTCCCAAGCGGTCACCCATCTAGGTACTGACTAGGCTCGACATTGCTTCACTTCGATATTCGTACGAGAACTAGTGTTTCAACGATATATAGTCGTAAGTCCATAATAATGAGAAAGTTCATGAGACTATCTTACTATCCTTTACATTACAGTTATTTTCTAGACTGATGTTAGTCTGGTATAGGGCCACAGAAAGTCGGCAGAACTCATTACATCATTACATTAAAGAAAGAGAAAGCGGTTTATGTCCTTTTTTTTATACAACCTTATGTAACACCAGCTAGCGGGAGTAATTCCAAAGTGGAGTAATTCTACAAAAAAAATTATTGTTTAATTGGATTTTGTGTTAAGATTATTTTTTTTCATTTCAAATTAAAATATTCGAATGTGAGTAAAAAAGTTATAAACATTTTCGTAATAACATATCTTGAAATTTATCACACTGTCTTCTGATCATGAATGCTTATAGTTGGTATTATTGTAGTCACGTGATCGATGTTTGAGCTTGAACGAGTCAGCTTTCTTGCTGTTGATATAGTGTAAACATGGCCGTTCCGCTAGTAGTGTGCACCGAGGAGAAACAAAAAGCAGTGATCCGATTTATCTGGTCGGAAGGTGCGTCAATTCATCTAAAATTCATCGGAGTTTAAAAATAGCCGGAGAAGTGTGACTAAAGAAGAAGGGACAGAACGCCCGTCAACCTGCACCACTGACGAGAACATTTTAGCAAACTCGAAATCAGTGAGTAATCATCGATGAGGTAGCATGTTCTCTGCAGATTCGGCTCACTGCATTGCATTACTTTTAATTGTATTTGTTTTAAGAATGTTGTAAATATTAAATTATTCTTGTAAATAAACAATCTAATAAAAAATAATGTTTAATATTTCTTTTGTAAATTCTCAAGAACAAAAAAGTATAAATTTACTTTCATCATATGTTTAGGTTTTATTACAATTGTAATCATAGCTTTTTGAAATAAACATTGCCGAAGAGTAAAAGGTTGTTAAATAATGACGGTGTCATGGAAAAAAAAGTTTTTTTGAAACTTATTTTTTGAGGACACAAAGCCCCATATTTTCTAAAAAATGAATATATATGTTAATACATAATTTGCAGAATGTTCAGTTTTCAAATTTTCATGCATAATGCCTTGATTTGTTTAGAACATCTTTCTTTTTGTTTTTGTTTTTCGAAAGTTAAGACAATTTCCTCGCTCGTGTTTTTAAACGTGTCTGTTTTGTCAAAGGAAAAGTTATGCTTTAGCCATGGCAAGCATTTTGGCAAAGTCCTCAAAAATGTCGAAATAAATACGTCAAGAATCACCGCCTGGCTTTTACGAGAAACCAATTCCGTGAAGAGTGGTGTCAAATCTTGTTATCAGATAAAGAACAACGCGAAGATATTTATTCACCTGTATGCCTCTTGAGAGAGTGCATCTTGGTAAAGTGCATCGCCCTTCAAATTCTCTGTTTATCCCCCACTTTCTTTTTTTTTCTATTCTCTTTCTCCCACTCACACACACGCGTGTGCGTACATACACACACACACACGCGCACACACACACATACACACACACAGATGATAATGGAAATGTTAATATTAGCCGTTTCCTTATAAGGAAACATGTGGCATTCATTGACTGAGAAGCTAATGCTACTGGGGATTGTAATTTAGATTAATAGATCGATAGATAGATGGATTGTGGACACAGAGATCAACATTACATGGTTACTGTCAGTTTTCACCCTTCAATGTAACTACAGACAATTCCATTTTTCAATGCCCTTACGTTAACATTCCAAAAATACGACCACAAGCCGTTTGCAAATTCCCCTTCTTTCTTACTCTCTTTCCCCCTTGTTCACAAACACACACTCGCCCATACATACATACATATATATTGACGTTGTGGTGCAGTGGATATCGGCTCGGAAAGAGAAACCGGTGAGCCGAGTTCGAATTCCGGCTGAATGCCCTGTATTCAGTTACGCGCTGTTACCCTTGAGAAATGTATTAATCCGTCACTTCCCTCCATTTATGGGTTAAATGACTGGGTAGGACTTGGAACCCTGCCATTAAACAAATCCTAATGAGACTTTCGTCGGGGTGGAAGCCAGCTCAACCCGTGAATGTGGCTTACACACACACACACACACACACACACACACACACACACATATATATATATATATATATATATATATATATATATGTATGTATGTATTAGTAAGTACGGATGTAATCGTCATAAATAAAGTTCATATAGAAGTTGAAAATGCAAAAAACAAAAAGAAAGAAAAGAATCCATCAGAAAAGGAAATAGATCGAAGCATCTAAAATCTGCAGACCTTAGCGGTGAGCAATATGAATCGAGAGACATAAATACGTAAGAAACTTGTATGAGAACTAATGTTTCAACGATATGTGGCCGTAAGCCCATAATCATGAGGCTCTGTTTCCAGATAGTTCATGAGACTATCTTCCTATTCTTTACATTACAGTTATTTTCTAGACTGATGTTATATATATATATATATATATATATATATATATAGAGAGAGAGAGAGAGAGAGAGAGAGAGAGAGGGTGACCAGCACTGCATGTTGAGATTCACGCTTCAATGCGCGCATTGAAATGTAAAACCGACAGTCACCAGAGCGTGCTCATTCCTACGTCTATAGTGTTCATATATGCAAATGCTTTATCTCCAAAAAATTCATTCTCTCAGAATATTGAAAAAATTAATATATATATATGTGTGTGTGTGTGTGTGTGTGTGTGTGTGTGTGTGTGTGTGTGTGTGTTCAGTGATCCGTCTCTTTAAATATACACGCAAAAAATCTAGAAATCTAAAGGCTCACATTTATGAACACGGAAGAGGTCATTTAGGTAACCCATTACATTTCTTAGTATCACATATAAATAAAACAAGTTTAATTTCTAAAATGCTGTCTTAGTAAAAACAAAACAAAACTGAACGTAAACAAAGAGCTGAAGTTTGGTGCTGGAACCTGCTATCTTGATTTTCTTTAATTTTATTTTGTTTCGGTTAAAATGCGGCTACACATACGATGGTCATTCAATAAATAAGGTGAATTTTTCGGTATAAGAACTTCTAATACAGATAGAAGCTTACTTTTTCTTTTCAACGTAGTCTCCCAGCATTGTCACACACATTTCCCCATCTGTGCACAAGCTTCCGTATTCCCTCAGCGTAAAAATCTTTGGACTGATGTCTCAGCCAAAAGCTCACAGCAATTTTGACTTCAACGTCACTTTCAAACTTCGTGCTTCTCGTGAATGCTTCCAAGGGACCAAACAGATGAAAATCTGAAGAGGCAAGGTCTGGGCTGTAAGAGGGATGAGGGAGAAGTTCCCAGCCAAGCTCGTTGATGGCCTGCACCGTTTGGGCTGCTGTGTGAGGCCTTGCAGCTGAACTTCGATTAGACAAGGTCATCATGGACAATTTTGTGTGCTGCCCCAAAGTCCTTGCAATACCATCCACTGTCACCATTCTGTCAGACTGAATGAGGTCATTGACTGATTCAATCATCTCAGGAGACCTCACTTCTGTCGGCCTCCCAGACCTATCTTCATCCTCAACACTTCTTCGTCCTTCTTTAAACAATTTAGCCCACTTGTTAACATTTTTGGGGCTGAAACATGTGGCACCATACACAGTTGACATTCTCCTATGAATTTTAACTGGTTTGCACCCTTTAGAAACCAAGAACTTGAACTCTGCTCAATCCTGGAGCATGCTTCTTGGTCGGCCATCTTTGGTAATCTCCAAAACGCAAAGTTTTTTGGTTTTTTTTTTCAATCTGCAAAAAAATTAAATCCCTTTGAAAAGAAGTAAAGGAAAAATATTTAAAAAGGTAAGCTGCTATCTGTATTAGAAGTCTTTATACTGAAAAATTCACCTTATTTATTGAATGACCCTTGTAGATTAAAATGCAAGAGGAAATCTAAAGACCAGCATAAAAGAACATCAGCTCCGTTGCGATAACCAATTAAATTACTTAACATCACATAGAAACAAAACAGAACATAATACTGCTTCCTAAAAAGAAAATGAACATAAATTATAACGGACAAAATATCATGAAGGAAGATGAATAAATAAATATACAATAAATACCCATCAAAAACATTTCTTTATATCACCAATATCCATAAAATGTATACGTAAATGCAACATTGAAGCCCTGGGGAGCTGGTTAATTTTTCTTTGATTCGGGCTTGTATCATACTTAACCGAACTCCCTACAGCTTACAAGTTTATCCAGAATTATCATCAGAAGGTTTTCGTTACAAGATTGGTTGTCGGTTGGAATATGTGGAATTGTGTGGAATAATAGTGAAAGAATAAAATATACATTTTTCATGATAAAATAGAAATTTCTTAAAAGAAATGAATAACAAGATTTCGTAACAGTTTAGGGTATCAAGAGTTGTAGAAAATGTTCGTAGTAGTAATGTACGTATTTAAAATGTCCACAGAAATTTGGAGTTCATGGTTGTGTAGTAGCAGAATGTAAAGTCTTTGTTCCCTCCTCTTTTTAGTAGGTCGAGACATGTTGAGAGAAAGAGAAGAAAAAACAAATAAAGAAGTTGTACTTAGCACGTCTATTTTGTGTTGCTGTTGTCCTCTTCAGCGGCGTGGTGTGAAAATGAAGAAAAAGACGTTGGAAGAAGAGGTTGAATGAAACTGTGGCGTGACTTATGTCCGGGTTGGCGTGGAGTGAAAAAGGATAAAAAAATTCGCAATGAGCGCGAGTCAGCTTGAAGTTTCTTCTTTAGATGGCGAGATGCTGTCAGCTACTGCTTCCATCTGACTGACTTGACAGGTTAGCATCGTGGTTTAAATAGTGAAACTTCTCTTGATGCCGGCTCCAGCAAACCTTTTCACATCTAGGCGCGAAAATATGACATATATGAATTTGCTGTTTTTAATCCAATCAGGATTCAGAATTTGCTTTTCACACTGATTTGTAAATTTTTCTTAGTTGGGTTTTTCCAAAATGTTTTTAGTTCGTAATTTCTTATCCCTACAACATTTGCAGATGACACCTGCTATAAGCCATTCGCTTTAAACTATCGGTATATTTATCACACAATTAAAAGAGACTAAAATACCCATTTTAAATGCAGAATTATGTCAAAATTCCAAGAATTAAAAGTACACAAAGTTATCATGAGTTAATCAACGAAACGTCCTCACATCAAATAAACAATCATAAAATTTAAAATTGATACAGCCATGAAAACTAACTATCCACGTGACGTCTGCACAACCAATGAAATCATACGTAGACTTTTTTTTTAAATGATACTACCATAAACACTAACCTTATCAAATATTCAGGTGACGACCACAGAAACAATAAAATCATACGTAGAATTTGTTTAAATGATACTGCCATAAACACTAACCTCATCAAATATTCAGGTGACGACCACAGAAACAATGAAAACATACGTAGAATTTAGAAATTGATACAGCCGTAGGCAGCACTAACCAGTATTGTTTTCCCCGAAATCCAGAAAGAGAATATATTAAATTCATACCTGTTCCTTATATATATATATATATATATATATATATATATATATATATATATATCACATACATTTTATATCTTCCCACATACATAAATAGCAAACCGATGCTTTTTTGTGTTTAAATGTAAAGCCTTTTCACAACCTACATCCAACATTGCTTGATGACGAGATTTTATCTCGAAGCATAGAATGTACTTTTAATTCATAATTATATATATATATATATATATATATATATATATTATTATTATTATTATTATTATTATTATTATTATTATTAATTTCAGGATCCAAAAGTTATATTTAGTGAGTACATGTATTAGAGTTGTCATTCTTGTTTTTCTTAAATAGTGAAATTCATAACAGGTCGAGATTGAGAAGTTCTACTGGTTCTTCCGACAGGACTCTTTCCACAACGCCTGCAGAAGATCTGACCATCAGCGGAGATCCGGTTTGAACGTATTAACTCATCTGACCAGATTTAGCCTTTCAGTCTCGTTCAGGTAGAAAATTTGCCAGGAAGTTCTTAGAATCCGTTTTTTTCTTCTCGACAGCATATATTGCCCATTCGAGGCAGTTAGTCTCAACAAATACGAAGGTCATTTTAAAGGAATTCTGATACACCCTTCTGCTCCGCTTAGTAAGTAGATCATAGATCGTAAGCTAGAATCAATAAATGATTTTTATAAATCTATAATGAATACAGGAATTTTTTTTGTTATAAAACTTATGATTTAGCACGTTTTATTTGTTATAATTCATACCGGATTTGACGGTGGGTTTCGTTGGTTAGATATAAAATAAATATTTTTAATAAATCATTTTCGCGTTAAATCTGGTGTTTCAAAACAAATTGTATCGTTAAATGCGGTTCTTCATATAATATTGTATCTTTTATACGATGTCATAATCAAAGCATAGAAGAATGTAAGTGTTGGCCCGTCTGATACGTATTTTTATCATTTCACCATAAGCAAGGCAATAAAGCCACTGAGACGAAAGGAGGTTACCAAGTGATAGATAATATGGGGAAACAAACATTAAGGTGAGTTGACAATGCAAGAGCAAGAATTAGAAGACATAAGATAACAATTGATATTGCATTGACATTTTTGAAAATCAAAGTTGACTGAAATGCAAAAAGCCGAGAGATATCTCCACAGACAAGAAGTGCAAGAAAAGAAACTCTTAGCATAAAACTTACGGTTATATCTAGACATTTCAACTGTAAAATAATGAGACCTTTCTACCAATCTAGTCAGTTAGTCAGTTAAGTGCCATACGTGATACATGCTTTGGGCGATCATGTCTCGAAAAAGACATGACTGACAGGGCAGAAGATTATCCCACAGTAGGTTGCTATTGCTTTCTGCGGTATACTGGTTGCCAGCCAATTCTACAGAACCCAGTCTGTCCTATTATTTAACCCATAATTGAAAGGAAGAGACGAATTAATACCTTTCCCAAGGATATTGTGCGTAAGTGAATGCAAGGAGTTCGACTGGAATTCGAACTCGGCTTCCCGATATGTCGTTCTGAGTCAATCTAGTACTACGCTTAATTTCATAGAGTCAAGGTGGCATAGAGGAAAGTTCATCAGAACAATTATCATTAAAGTATTTATAGAAAAAACAAACTCAGGGACAGTGAGAAAGTGACTGAAGCTGAGATGCCAGGTCAGGACTAACAAAATTGCAGATTTTTCTTTGGATTTTATAAAGAATCTCTAAATATATAGCATTAGCGCCACATCATATGTGACAGCAATATTTAAAACAAGGACGAATGATAGGCTTATAAGATTCTGATGAGAAAAATTGTCTAGCACTACACAGTAAACCAGTCTTCCTAGTCAGCAGACGCAGTAATTGATTCAATATAATTTGTCCACTTCATGTCAGCAGAAAACGTTAATCCATAAAGACACAATGAGTCACTCTTCTGAGAGTTAACATCAGCCATGCATTTTTTTTTTCAATTCTGTTTCAGTTATATTAAATTAATTACCAACCTTCAGTTTTCACATATGCTAACCTGATCATTTTTGTTATGCGCTGATAATCACAAATATAAAAATAATTAAGATCTGCTCACCTCCGTATACAGGTTCATATGTTTCACGACTACTTTATCCTGTTGGATTAATCAGACGTCTGCTTGTGATACACAGAAGGTTTTTAAATTTCTAAATCCGTGGTTGATAACCTCGATGTGAATGTCATCATAGCATTCTATATAGATGTATATTTATTCTATATAGATTTATATTTATTAGTATGTATAAAATTTATTATTTTCTGTGAATATAAAGTATCACACATTAGATAGATAGATAGATAGATAGATAGATAGATAGATAGATAGATAGATAGATAGATAGATAGATTCTACTGTTTGAATTTTTGAATTGCTTATTACCCATTGGACTCCAATCAAGCAACCTTTTACTCCATCTGTTATCATTTCTTTTCGTTTATGTATTCCATTTATTTGTAATTTGTCATTTGATCACTTCTGATATTTTATATCTTGGACTATACTCTGTTCCTTTTGTCCTCTTTCTATCGCTTGAAGGATCATTGAAAAATGATTTATACCTAGCATTACTGTTTCTACTGATCCTTGTGTATTATTAAGTTCCCTTTTATATGATTTTATCAATTTCCATGTCAGTTTATGTTCATCTTGCCTTATAGTTGTCAACTTACGTATTTCTATCTCTCGATTCATAGTTCTTACCGCTATGGTCTGCAGATTTTAGTTGTTTCAATCTATTTTCTTTTCTGATAAATTCTTCTTTTTCCAAACTCAGCTTCGTATCACTTTTCTTTTTTCGTTTTTTGTTGTTTTTTTTTGTTTGTTTGTTTTTTAGTGGGGGGTGCGTTTTCACCTTATATATGAACTTTAAACGGCTGCATCGTTAAAAGTACTGACTTTTTAAGCAATTAAAAATAAATTTTCTTGTTCAAGTTCATTTTCAGCCTCTTCGCTTTTATCAAACAAGTCTTCATAAGTGTTGCGAAGAGTTAACTTCCATTTTAATTCCCTATTCACTCAACTTCCTGTGGGTGATCCCTTGGGAAATACTAGGTGCTGTAAGCTTCGATGTGTTGGCGATTTAATGGTTATTGACTCTGAATTGTTCACCAGAAAGCCGAGTTCAAGTTCCAATTTGATTCGTTATAATCGCAACTACCCTTGGGATAATTAGTAAATCTTGTATCACTGAACCATTATTATCTCCAAAAATAAAATAAAATTTAGTACAAATTTTTTCGGCATTAATTTTTTTTTTTTTTTTAATCATTTCACCCCGAGCAAGGCAGAAACGCCACTGATGTGCAGGGGGTTACATAAATGTAAAAAGATTAATTAGAAAAGAGTGAGTAGTACAAACTAGTTAGAAAGGAACAATAGAAAGCAGGTGCGATGACAGATACATAGGCGGAGAGAAAGTGAAGGTTATACAGGGGAGGGGAGAGAGCTAGAGTCCAGTGGTTAGTAGATGAGTATTGACTTTGCATTTAAATTTCTGGAGGTTGTAGCCGTCAGGAAAGTAAGAATACGGGAGTGAGTTCCACAGGCGGGAAGTGCGAGAGAGGAAGCTGCAGGAGTAGAATTGTCGTCTGCATTTGGCTAACCTGACTGTGAATGGGTGGGACCCAGTTGCCAGTCTGGTTGCACGGGTAAACACCTGTTGAGGAGGCATCAGTGACTTAAGCTCATCCGAGCAGAGGCATCCGAGCAGATGACTTAAGCTCATCCGAGCAGAATAACACATACAGGTTCATTGATATGCCGCTAAACAAAATTAACCAACCAATAGGTTGCCATTGCTTTCTGCGGTAGACTGGTTGCCGACCAAGGCTATAGAACCCAATCTGTCCTGTTATTTAACCCATAACTGGAAGGAATAGAGGGATTGATACCTTTCCCAAGGGTATTTGCGCGTAAGTGAATGCAATGAATTCGGCTGGAATATCGAACTCGGCACCCCGATTTCTCGTTCCGAGCCAATATCCAATGCTCCACAACGCAAGTATCCTTTCTTTTTATTTTTTTTTTCATTTATTTTATACGCAATGAAAAATTTAGAATATTGAAATTTTATCTTCAGTATTTTAGGGAAGAAAGAATGAAAATGATACTAGTAATATTTACAAAATTAATTTTGTCACCAATATGTGCTAATATGCCCGTAATTATAAAATAATTGTAAATCATGTTTTATAGCACGTATTAATGCTTCTAATTTTTAGAAAATAGCGGATATATGTATATACGCTCTCACACCCTGATTGAGCACTCTAGAAGAATGGTAGACTTTGAAAAACAGTAGCTACTCTAGCATCTATGCATCGTTCATTCAGCATTGAATTAGAACACTCAGCTATTGGGCGTGTATAATGATAATATACACGCTAAAAAGTCTACCTCCTTCTACCGAGCGCCTGTAGCTCAGAGGTAGAATCGCCGACTGACGCCAATTCGGTCGGGTTTCAACCCTAGGTTAAAAGCAATCGGGGTCTAACCGTACTGATGATCTGTGATACAGCAAAACCGATCTGTCTGCGGGTGACTATATATATATATATATATATGTCAAGTCTGTAAACGGTGAGAATAATACAAGATCAACATAATATAAAATATTAAGTGTTATATCTGTATAGAGAGCTTAATGAATGTTATCCAGAGAAATATGATATTCATAAAGGAAAGCTGAATACGTCATTTAGATCGGTTATAAATTATAATTCATTTTTATGAGCTAAATTAGCTCATTTCATCAGACCACAATATATTCGTTATTTTCGGTACAAATGTTTTCCCGAAATAAGCATTTCTTTAAAATGAAAAGGAAAACAAGTAAAAAGATTTAAAAACAGAGACGTTAGAGTTGGAGATCTAGACCAGTATCTATATGTATCCTTGAGCTTGTTGGTTGATGTGTACTGACTTTATGGTCACTATCCAAGAACGATGACCTCTTCGCAGCAGAAAGCGAATAAAACATATACATAAGAATTATTAAAGGACCATTGAAACAGAGAAACAAAGTACACAAAACATCCTTTACAAATAGTAAATATGCGAACAGTGCAATGCTTTTTAAACTTACATGGAAAAGTAAAACAAAATTACACCAAAAATATCATGAAATAGAAAGAAAACAGCATCAGCCTATGACAATTCAAAGGCTGTAACTTCTGCGACGAGAAAAAATAGCTATAATCACCTTACAAGACAGACATAAATTACTACATAAACGATCAGAGCTTATCTTAAAATGCAAACACGATAATAATTTTAATTAATTAAAACTTTAGTAGATACTAAAAATAACACATTTACTACCTCCCCAAATATAAAAAAAACAAACAGCCAAAACCCTTGCACTCTAGATTATAATAATGAATGTCCTAACTACTATAAAGTAGTACATATGCACAACTTAACTCAACTCCTCCACAAAAATAATTTACTCTGAACTAAAAAATATTAAGCAGACTCTCATTAATAATGACTTCCTAAACCACATTGTAGATGAACAAATAAGACGATATTTCAAAAACCTCAACACACATCAAACAGAATATGGTACTTCCACAAAAGACCCTAAACATATCAAACTCTTTTATTGCAACCAGATACACGATAAGTACAAAAAGGATGGAAAAAATAACAAATGACCATGACATTACAGCATTAAAAAATTCCATTGTGGATAATTTTCATGTTCTAGGGAACGCTAAGCAATTTGTCAACCGTTACATTTGAAGCAAGAAGAAATTTACAGTAATTTTTAGCAACACAGTTTTGCTGTTATTTTTTGTTACCAGAACTTATACCCCTGAAGATGAACTCGGAAAGAGATTGAAAGCACCTGAGAACATCGGGAAATGAATAATAAAATCAACTGTCAAAGTTACAGCGCATTTTCTACATCTTTCAATTATAATACGCGAACGATTATCCGTGAGTACGAATGCACTTTATCAAAGATATGCAGACACAATGTTTGCAATTTATCTAATCTGAAATACCTAAAAAAAATTTGCTGCACACACACACACACACACACACACACGCGTATATATATATATATATATATATATATATATATATATATATATGTGTGTGTGTGTGTGTGTGTGTGTGTGTGTGTGTATTCTGAAAGATCGAATTCGTGGTGCGTTGAATAAAATGTAATATGAAATAATAATTACAATTTTCCGTAATTTGAATTCGTATCATGAGTTTCGTCGCTTTCAATGAAGGCCAAATGTCTCAAGAATTTTAAAATTGTCAAATCTTTTTAGGTATAAAACATGGTTTTTGTTTGTTCACTGTTATAATGTGCGTCTATTTTTCTTTCAATTATACATTTATAAACCACCAAGTAATTTTCTCCTCTTTCGTTTCTTCTAAAAGATTTAAAGGAGACCCTTTTTGTCCATGTTTGAAGAAAAACAAAAGGTTGCAACTTAATAAAGAAAAACTTATATTTACTGCAGTAACATCGTTATGGCAATGGTTACAGGCTTTGTGTCATTGTGAAACGGGTAATTAATAGTAGTACACTTTCAAAGACTGAAAAAATAAAATAAATAAAAAGATTGTGTAATTTTCATCTTGTAAATGTGATAAAAAAATTCATGTACGACAAAGTATCGTTGATAAATTAGTTTTAGTTTGATGTTTCGGTGTCTGTTCATTCTATTTCTCTCTTATTATTATTAACAATTTGTTGTTAACCGCGCATTGAAAACTACTGACATATCTGGTCGGGTGATCCTGCTATTCCCATCGAGGTTCACCTCGAGATTCTCAAACAAAATCCAAACAAGGATATGAAATGTAATCGATCCTGACATGGCAACTCGACTTCAGTCACTTTCTCACCGACATGACGTGGTTTCTACAATTATTTTTATGGCAACTAGTCTGACGAGCTTTTTTCTCTGGTCTTTTTCTTCTTCTTCTATGTGCCTTGTCCCTTCAGGACATAGACGATCATGGCTTTCCACTTCTCCCTATCCCTGGTGGCTCTTAGCACGCTTTCTCCTGTAACGTCTCGCAGCCCACGTTCTGTCATCCACCTGCTCAGGCCCTTCAAATATGTTCTCCGCTGTTTTCCCCTGTCTCTTTTTCCTTCTATCTGGCCTGTCAGTATCAGATTCTCCAAGTCCTTCTTACTCATTGCCTGTCCCAGGAACTTCAGTTATCTCTTCCTGATGCTCAGTATTAATATCCTTTTTGTTTCCATTCTTTCCAACACTTCGTCATTGCTCACATGCTCGATCCACGATATCCTCAGCATCCTTCTGAAGAACCACATTTTATCTGCTTCAAGTTTTCCCTTCATCTTTGTTGATATTGTCTGACCTTCGCTGCCATTGAAGAACTGACATCACATAGCAATCCAGTACTCTCTTCTTTGTTTCTAGTGAAAGTTTCCTATGTCTTAATACTTTACTCAGCTTCTGGAACACATCCTTCGCCATGCCAATTCGCCTTTGGATCTCTGTGTCGTATTTTCCGTCTTCAGTTAGAACACTTCCCAGATATTTAATTTTTTGTATCTGCTTGATTTTAACATCCCCTACCTCTGGTACCCTGACTAAATGAATTTGGAACCTAGGACCGACCCATTTACTGTCGAAATAACAAAATGCATCATCCTCTTATATTGCAACAATTTTTTCTCGCAATTCCTACCCATGGAATCTCCTTTCGTTTACTTGCTTTCCTGATAGCTCAAATCTTCAAATATTTAAATGCAACATCAATCTCCATTTTCAATCTTCTTGAATCCTGTTCATCTTTTTTCCTTTTTGTCAATCCTTCCTATAATCAGCTTTTCTCTCACTTTCACTCCTTTTAACCTCCTGCGTACTAGTAGTATCCCCGCCTTGCTTGGGATGAAAAGATTAGAAATAAAATCTTTTCAGAGTTAGAAAACTGAAATTTCATTTTTCTTTTTTTTTTTTTTTTTTTTTTTTTGCTTGCTCTACAAAATTTCTATTCATAAGATAACGAAGTATTCAGACTAATTTAACGAAAACAAACATTTGATCAGCAAAATTTAAGTACATCTCGACATTTGTTATATTATATAACAATGGCGGCTAATTCTGCGTATACTTGTATTAGTAACCCTTCATTGGTCTAAAATTAATAACTCTAAAAAATACATCTATAAGCATAACGCGAAATAGGATCGGAAATGTTCTTGAAAACAAAGCCTGCATCAAAAGAAAAATTGGGATTTTTTAAAGTCGTTCCAACGGCTCCACAAAAACAAGACGTTTCTTTATAATCTGTACAAACTTATTCGGATGTTGTCGGCTCAATACTTTGGAACTTGAATGAGATTCTATTAATTCGAAAGAATATTTTCCCATTGGCTCTAAAATAATTGTCTGCTATATCTGTTTTTACGGAGTAAAAATACTGGCCCATACCAACCGTTTTTTTTTACTCAAAGTTATCTCTCTCCTAGGTTTGTAGCCAATCAAAGATAAAGATCTCATTCTATCATGCTTTTTATACTTACTTAGTTGGGAGAAGAGGCGGATTCATCTCTTTGAAAGAGCATCTGTGCGAAAATGAACGCATCAACCTAGGCTGGAATTTGAACAAGGCATCCTAATTTCATTTTCCTCGGCGATAACAGTTACGCTATGCGCTCGTAAGGTTTTATTAATAACCTTGTACTAAGCTTAATACATGTGCGCTGGGGATGTGCGTTGTGGTGCAGTGGATATCAACTCGGAACGACAAATCGGGATGCCGAGTTCGAATTCCAGTTGAATTCTTTGCATTCACTTACGCACAAATACCCTTGGGAAAGGTATTAATCGTCTCTCCCTCCAGTTATGGGTTAAATAATAGGACAGATTGGGTTCTATAGCCTTGGCTGGCAACCAGTCAACCGTAGAAAGCAATGACAACCTACTGCGGGATAAGTTTCTACCCATTCAGTCATGTCTCTTTCGAGACATGATCGCCCAAAGTGTGTATCACGCATGACACTTAACTGACTGACTAAGCTTAGTAAATACAAATATACCCGTAACTTTTATCTGGTAGAGCCCCAATTACCTCATTAGTATCTTTAAATAAGTTATTCAGTTTAAGTGCCATACGTGATACACGCTTGGGCGATCATGTCTCGAAAGAGACATGACTGACTGGGCAGAAGATTATCCCGCAGTAGGTTGCCATTGCTTTCTGCGGTAGACTGGTTGCCGACCAAGGCTATAAAACCCAATCTGTCCTGCTATTTAACCCATAACTGGAAGGAAGAGACGGATTAATACCTTTCCCAAGGGTATATGCGCGTAAGTGAATACAATGGATTCAACTGGAATTCGAACTCGGCTCTCCGGTTTCTTGTTCCGAGCCGATATCCACTGTACCACAACGCACATCTTTTCGTTGTTTGTATTCGACTCTGCTTCGCTGCGGCGGAGGCGGTGGCATCGTCGTAGTCGTAGGCGTTGTCAGCTCGCATCGGCGGCGGCGGTTGCAGCTGTAACGGCGGCGGCAGCAATGGCAACGACTAACGGCAAAACGGCGGACGACGTGCAGCAGCAGCAGCGAACCACGGAAGCCGGTGACGGTGCGCCAGGCCTAGACGAACGAAATCTAACGCACACGACAGGCTTTTTTTAATAATTTCACCCCAAGCAATGCAATAAATTTACTTAGACACACGAGGTTACTGTGTATGGAAAGATAAGAAAAATAAAATATATCATTAAGGAGCGAGAACAATAAAAAATAGAAACGGAGAAGACAGTAGATAACGTTTGATACTGCACTTAAATCTTTGAAGATCAAAGTTGGCTGGAAATCAAGAAGCTGGAAGAAGAGTTCAACGGCGATAAGTGCAAGAACAGAAAATGTTAGCATAGAACTTACCGTTACATCTAGCCAATTCAACTGTAAAATAATGATACCTTGTTACCAATCTCGTACTACACTGAAATCCATAAAATCTAGATACCATAGAGGGAAGCTCATCAGAACAAATATTCGTAGAAATGTCACAGAGAAGCTACGTTACGGTGATGGAAAAGTGACCGAACCCAAGATGCCAGATCCTAACTAATAATACTGCAAATTGTTGTTTTTTTTTAATTTTATCAAGAATCTCTAAATATATAGCAGGAGCACCAAACCATATATGGTAACTATTATGGTGCCCTTCTGCAAGGAATGGACTCTTTTTTTTATTATATATAATTACCTGCGTGACCGGCTGCAACCACTCTCTCACCGGCGTGATGTGGCTTCCCTGTGCCTCTTCTACAAGTACTTTCATGGCTTCTGCTCCGATGAACTTAGATCACTGGTGCACGAATTTACACGAGATACTAGATTAGCAACTATGTCCCACGCTTTTACAGTTAAACTATCTGTTTAACTGTAAAAGCGTGGGACATAGTTGCTAATCTAGTATCTCGTGTAAACCGTAAATTCTACTCCAACAGCTTCTTTTCTCGCGCTTCCCGCCTGTGGAACTCCCTTCCACAAGTCCGCTTTCCCGACAAATCTCCAGGTGTTTAAATGTAGGGTCAATAAACACCTCCTATCACCCTAACTCCCAATTATTCTCATAACACTCTCATCTACCCAACCCTCATTTTCGATATCCTTACCCGCCTATCACCCACCCTCTGACATTTCCTATATTTAACCATTCTCGGTATCCCTACCCACCTATTACCCACCCTCTGACATTTCCTATATTTAATCATCCTTTCTCCACTCTGTGTAGCCCCCTGCGCAGTAGTGGCAGTGACATGCCTTGCTCGGGATGAAACGCTTATAAAAAAAAAAAATAATTCCGGAAGCAGTTAACGGTAGTTAAGTACACCAATTAAGGACAGCTAGTACGCAGTTAAAGCTAGCTACTAGTCAGCGTAACTGTACTGTTCGGACTTACTTATTTCTAGTTACTTAATTACTAACACTTACTTTGTACATGTGTTTTTGTTATACTAATAAACTGTTTTTGAACCGACCTTCTGTGTTCCGTGTCTTACTTCCGGCGGCCAAACCGGTCTCTACAAATTTGCGGCTAAGTTTCGCAACAACAACTCCACAACAAATTGGCGACGAAGATTTGCGTTAAGATTTGTCACAACAAATTGGCGACAGCAACTATATTCAAAGCATGGACAAATGGTGGACATATAAATATATAAGATAGTTTCTGGCGAGAAAAATTATCAAAGACGACACATCGAACTAACTTTTCTACCAGAAGTCTCAGCAATTGATTCAATATAGTCTCGTCTAAACTTAAAATAAAATTCGTGACAGGCATTCTTACTGTGATATAGTGTGTTACTCTGCAAAATGGCATGTGAAAATCGTGTCACCAGCTAAGCTATCGTTGGTGATCTCTTGATGTTTTTGTCCATCGCCTTCATATCCCTTTTGGAGACGTCCTTGAAGCAAATCTGAGGTCACCCTCACGTACTCTTGCCGGTGGCCAGTTCCCCGCACAGAGGTACCTTCGGAATATTCCCATCAGTAGACAGTTTCTTCGCTTGTTTTGCCATTGCAGTAAGCGACGCTAGAGCGTTCTCTCCATGATGCAGACCTGGGAAGAGTTTTATGAGAGATTGGCTTTTGGCCATGCAGCATGACTCCCCTATCCACATCAGCGATGTCATCTAAGGGAAAGGTATAGACAAATACAGCTTCACGCCAGTGTCGTCCCAGAAGTTACCAAACATTTACGAAGCTTGGTGCAGTACAAAACAAAGTTACATGTACAAAACACCCATTGAGGAGCGATCTCTCACGGGAAAATGACCCGTAAGAAAAAAACGCTGATCACGATTCTACGATCTAGATTCCATCTTCTTATTTCCTTTCTCTCCAAACTCCCAGAAAGATATTTGCCCGAAAAGGTTTATCATCATTATAAATTTCAGGGTAGGGAGTACATTGTGACGAAATAGATATATGTGCAGGAAACGGAAATATGCAAATACCTCAACCACCAAGCAAACTCAAGGCGATTAGTCGTTAACAGTCGTCTGTGTTCCCAATAGGTCATGCAACTTACTGATCATCCTTGACGTTGCTTAACTTCGAACTAACATGAACTGGTGGTTTAGATTGAGATTACAGCGCTATGCTTAATTCCCACGAGGTCACCCACCTAAATACTGACTACCCTCGATGTTGCTTGACTTCAAGGGGCCGCAAGCACGAACTGAGTAAAAAAGTATAACCCGGATATAAGACCCTGATATAAGAGAAATCCGGATATAAGAGAGATTTTATCTGGTATTACAGCGCTATGCTTAATTCCCACGAGGTCACCCACCTAAATACTGACTACCCTCGATGTTGCTTGACTTCAAGGGGCCGCAAGCACGAACTGAGTAAAAAAGTATAACCCGGATATAGGACCCTGATATAAGAGAAATCCGGATATAAGAGAGATTTTATCTGGTATTACAGCGCTATGCTTAATTCCCACGAGGTCACCCACCTAAATACTGACTACCCTCGATGTTGCTTGACTTCAAGGGGCCGCAAGCACGAACTGAGTAAAAAAGTATAACCCGGATATAAGAGACCCCGACATAAGATAAATCCGGATATAAGAGAGATTTTCTCTGGTACAAAATTAGAGCCAGTTGTAATTTATATAAAATAGAACAGACCCTGATATAAGAGAAGCCCGGATATAAGTAACTTTTATCCGGTCCCGACAACTCTCTTATAACAGGGTTACACTGTAATTCTTCATTCCTCTAAAATTTAATTTATTAGTTATTCATTCCTTTATTTTTTCTTTCGTGATTTTGTTTATTCAGCTGAATTTTATCGGCCTATTCATTCTTTTATTCTGACATCTGTTATTCTTACATTGCCATTCATTTGATTTTAAAAGAAGCGTCTTGTTATTTAGTGACTGCACCGACAGAAGTTTTGGCGATCAAATTGAGTTTACGCGAGCATGCGCGTAATAAAAATGATTAAGCACGCATAGCGTGTCCTGATTGGCTTGTGCAGTGTGGCATATCCGTTCAAATTGAATGTCGCATTGAGTATGCCTTCGGTTAATGTGCGCAGTATAGCGATCGAGATGAGGGCTTATTATCTTCAAAAGCGTGTAGGATTACTGGTGAAGCGAGTATAATGCGTAAAACCTGAAACTTGCTATGAAACCAGAGCATATCGGTAGAGTCACCTCGGTAAACCTGGGCAATGTAATTTTCCATTCATAACACTACTATTTTTCTTATTTTATTTTTTTCATTCGTTCATTTTTTTTTAAATAAAGTCGAATGTCCTCATTGTTCTTTAGTCGAAATGTTTTTTTAGAAATGTCTCTCTGAGGTGTGAAATTCTATCGCCATACACTCTGTTCCATTGAAGGTGAATTTAAATGACGCATTTTTAGAATTTAATATTTAAGTGCTCAAAAACAGCCAACACCTGCCACAATGTACACGACAAGTTTAGAATTTTCGAGACAATCTTAGAACTTCGTCTAATAATCATATAGTAATTGTGCTTGACCCTGTCTGCATTAGTTTTCACTACAGTTACGTCTTGCCAATACCTCATAAATAATGATCTATTCGTTTTGATCGTGTGGAAAGAAGAGAAAAGTTGGTTTCAGTGAGAAAAGAAAGAAAGAAAGAAAGAAAGAAAGAAGGGAAAATAGGAGTCTTTCATGTCTCCTGTCAATACCTCATAAATAATGGACGATTCCATTTTGAAAGAAGGGAAAAGACACTATTTTTAGTGAGAAAAAGGAAGCAAGCAAGAAAGAAAGAAAGAAGTGTATGCTGGACAATATCATCATAGGTAAAGAAGATGAGGTTTTAGAAAAGTAATGGAAACGAAAAGGAAATTAATGCTGAACATCAGAAAGAGACAGGTAAAGTTCTTGAGACATGTTATGAGGAAGGAAATCTTGGAGAATCTGATACTCACAGGTCAGATAGAGGGGAAAAGAGCCTGAGCAGGTGGATGGTACAGCAGGGGTTGGGTATAAAAAAGAGCTAAGCGGGATAGGGAAACGTGGGAGGCTATGATCGTCTACGTCCTGAATGGACATAGTACAAAGAAGAAGAAGAAGAAGAAGAAGAAGAAGAAGAAGAAGAAGAAATTTGTTTTTAATTTGATTGTTTAAATGTCTGTTTTGGTTGCTTTGGTAGATTACTAGGAAGCGGTAACACCGACACCCATTGGAATTGCATGCTGGGTTGATTCACCCGGAGAAACTACCGTAGCAGCACCCACCTCATCATGACATCGAGAGGCCCAACCAGAGACTACGACTGCACGGTCCAGAAAATATTCACAAAGTAACACTTCAATTGACCTGATATTATACACCTGCTGATATGATAGCTTCCTTCGAAGTTACTCGAAGTTTTCGGATACCTGACTATCAGGCAGATAACGTAAAATCCAGAAAACGATTACCTCCAGTACCCTTAATGAGGGAACAAATAACTCCGGAAAGATTCACGAGCGATACTCCGAGTGCATGTGTTTTAGTCCGCTTCGAAATCAGGTAACACGACTTCACCTTGATGCTGAAACAACTCACCAATGGCCTCAAAAGCAAGCTTAACTCACCAATGGCCTCAAAAGCAAGCTTATTCTTATACATGAGGATATGAGGACTAAAAGACTCATTGGTAGAAGTGGGTCTCAAATTCTTCAAGCCTTTTTTTCTTATTATAACAAGTAGGAATTTGTCGTTCTGTGCCTTTTTGTTTTCTTCTTTCTTAAGATTTCTTCGTTGCTTACGCGCCCTGTCTATGAAATTCTCAACATCCTTCTGTAGATCCACATTGCTGTCAAATTCTTCAAGCCTTTTTTTCTTACTATAACAAGTAAAAATTTGTCGTTCTGTGCCTTTTTGTTTTCTTCTTTCTTAAGATTTCTTCGTTGCTTACGCGCCCTGTCTGAAATTCTCAACATCCTTCTGTAGATCCACATTGCTGTTTCTTGCAGTTTTCTATTCATTTGTCCAGCATTCTTTGCGATACATAAGGATTGACATTGCATAGCAGCTAAGCAGGCTGTTTCTTATTTCTAACGAAATTTTCCTGATTTTTAGTGATTTTATTTCGCTTTTGGAAAGACCTCTTTCGTGAATATAATTCGTGTTAATATTTCGGCATCGCATTTTTCATCTTAATACTATGCGAAAAAAAAGAGGATTGTTTTTCACCAGGCTTCTAAATTAATCAATAATATTTTTCTATTTCTTATTCTTTCACGATTCCTGGGTATGACGATACACTACATCCAGCATCAATGCCTCTGATCGAGAGATTGAAGGTTTTGAGGAACCTGTAACCACTCCTTAATTACTGCTGTTCTCAGATCTACCCTGACCCGAGATGGTAGTACTTTTTAGGATCACAAATAAAAACAAAGCACTATGAAAATATAAAAATACATTTTACTAAATATTTTAAAAATACTAGCAATATATTTTATATGAAAAATACCAACAATACATATTTATAGTAAAATGACCAACAATGCATTTTATCTGTAGTTGTAGACATACAAATGCGTTCAAATTATTTAGATTTCAGCATTATAGAGTTTGTTATACTGCTCAGGAAAACACACAACCAAACAAACAACCAGCACGAAAGATTTTTTATTACCTTAATCCATATAATATCTAAGAATATCTTTTAAAGAAATCAAACTTTATTCCAAAATATGATTTCAACAACATAAACACACATGTCCCAGTCTCTAGAAATTATGTTCGCACAAACAGATATATGCACAAAATCTGAGTATTATTTACCATTTATTCAATTGTGAAAGTAGAATAACCTAAATCCGATTTTTATTACTTCAAAGCTCCCAGAAAAATAAATTTTCGCATTAAATCAGCTATAAGAAGCTGTTGTGCCGTTAAACAGCCAGATCAGTTAATATACTTTCACATTCAACAAGCCTCGTTGTCTAAGAAGCTTTAACGTCTTGTTTGGAGTGAAATGATTAAAAAAACAGTTTGCACTAAATTTTGTTCAGTGTTTGAACGTAAATCACTGGACCAGTTGAGAAATAGAGAAATAAACAGCTCACTATCAGCTACTAGATATGTTCTATTAAATATAAATGTTTCTAAAATTGTTCCTTGTCTATTTGTTACATTTTTACGCAGATTACAAATGGCGATGCCAGACGGAAAACTCAGTTCCGCTTCGCTCAAATCTTGAATACAGCAAAACGGAAATTTAGACACCTAAATCGTTGCTGGTATCTCACATCATTTAAGTGTAAATCAACATCGTAGGTCATGTAGTCTATTTACTAGAGTATCAGCTTTCCATACGGTCGTAGAGAGTAAACTGCAATCAGAAACAAGCCTACCTACTTTGCAAGGCAAGTGAAGCGTTTCAAGAAAGATCCGGAAGTGCTCGTTCAAATCATTTAACATAAAGGCCATTTTTTCGGGAGTTATGAGCGACACTTGTGAAGATAGATGCGTGAGAAAAGTGGAAAAAATAAGTCAGAAAAAATGGGGAACATTTAAAACTGACCGCAAGTATCTGCTATTCGTTTTTGAATTTTCATCCGAATTTATATACATATATATATATATATATATATATATATATATATATATATATATATAGGGTGATTGAAAAGTAACACACTATTTTAGGTATGAG